>JAGFNQ010005408.1:82477-125036 GCA_024364735.1 Boesenbergia rotunda | reverse complement strand
ACTGAGTCGTGAGGATTCGAGTGCTGAGGGATTGTACTTGGGTAGGGAATCCCTGGGATTAAGTCGTGAGGGCTCGAGTGCTGAGAGAAAGTACTCAGAAAGGGAAACCCTAGACTTAAAGGGTTGGCAGTCGACTGATGAAGTATCAGTCGACTAGGCAGTCGACTAGTTGCGACCAGAATTTGAATTGTCGGGCGATGACATTCAAATTCATGAGGACCAGTCGACTGGTAAGGGACCAGTCGACTGGTAAGGGACCAGTAGACTGATGACGGTCAAATCAACCTCGATCACTATTTAAGATGGCTCGTTTATGGTTGTTTCTTCTTGGCGAAACAAGCTTGGTAAGAGTCTGTTAGTAGCCTACAAGTACTCAGGTCATGACAAAGGGTTGTGGCGAGGTTTCTCCACCCACATGGAGCGACAAGAGCTAGCGGGAGGTGCTCTTGGGAATCATTCACCGAAGGATCGGGATCATCCACCTTACGGACAGTCGTGGAGTAGGAGTTTCATTTCCGAACCATGTAAATCGGTGTGTCTTTCTTGTTTGTTAGTTTTAGTTTTTATTATTCCGCTTCCGCACTAACATTTGTAAGAAGAAAGATCAAAAACTTGCTATTCACCCCCCCTCTAGCAAACGGTAAGATCCTAACAAGTGGTATCAGAGCAAGGTTCGCTCATCTACGGACTAACCGCTGAGAGAGCAAAAAGCTAAAGGAGATGGCGATTGAATAGAAGTTGGGTGATGACATCAATGTTCCACCTCCCTATGATCGCAAGGATTTTGAGTATTGGAGGATGCGGACAAAGATTTAGTTTGGTATGGATTGGAACTACATGATCATGCTAGAAGAGCCATTTGAAGTCCCAAAAGATAAACACGGGAAAAAGCTTCGACTAAGATATTGGAATAAGGAGCAACAAGCCCAATTAAAGCCAAACGAGAAGGTAATTTCAATATACTAAATATTTTGCCTAATGATGTAATTAGTGATGTAGATGAATACAAAAATGCACATGAGTTATGGAACAAGATGGTAGCATTTCATGAAAATCCTACACAAGCTCAAGTAGTGGAGGAGCCAAAGGAAATGAGCTCAATGGTCCAAGAAGAGGAGAAGGACCAATCGAATGAAAAAAGAAGCTCAACATCCGAAGTGGCACAAGAGAGTGAAAGATCATCCACGTCATCAAGAGAAGAAGAAGAAGTCTCCACTTCAAGGGTTGAGGGGGAGAAGAGACCACCCTCGATACCGAAGCAAGAAGAAGTGTCCACCTCCACCAAAGCGAAGTCTAAAGACCACATCATTTGCTTTGGATGCAACAAGAAGGGACACTATAAGGACAAGTGTCCATTAGGTAAAAAAGAGGTAAACCCTAAACCCAAGTCAATTCACTTAAAATATAACATGGGTTGTAGGGAAGAGAAAGAGAAAAAGTACATTAAGTGTTATACATGTGGTGAGCTAGGACACTACCACACCAAATGCTCAAGGAAAGGAGAGTTCAAGAAATTGGAGCATTTGAGGAAGTGGGAAAAGAAGGAAAAGAAGAAAAGCTCATATCAAGGGGGAGCTACAAGGGTAAGGGAGGTAATCCCTAACTTTAAGCATGTTTCAACCTCCTCCATGAATTCTATAAGTAATGAAGATTATTTGCCTATGCATAATTTTGGTTTTAAATATTGTGATAGAAATAGGATCAATGTTGTATCTCAACACCCTAATGAATCAATGTATCATGAAAAATCTAGGATTTTTCAACCTAAGGACCAAGGCATTAATCCAAAGAAAGGTAGACACATGCCTAAACAAATTGGTAGATCTAGAAATATCCAAAGTGGACATGGTGATACTAAGGTGAAGAACCTAGAGAGTCAAACCCCCGAAAATGATAGACCGGGTCTAGGATATCGATCTACAAGATCAAATGCTATTGACAATCATATGCAAGGATGCCATATGACTATAGTAAGGGGAAGACCAAAAATGGTAAGGGGAAGCCATTTAAAGGAGAGAAGAAGAATTTGACCAAGGGCAAGGTGTATAGAGTCAAGAAAGTTAGGGTTGAAGGTCAAGAAGTATCGAAGGTATACATGTGTGGCCTTGTCATGGTAGATGAGTCACCTAGGGAGGTGACTAAGGATAAGAGCTCAAGGGAGAGCTCTAGGAGTCAAGATGGGATCCATGACCAATGGATCTCAGGAGGATTTCTCCTAGGAGACTAGATGGATTATGGGATGTGCCAAAGGATTTGGAAGACTAACTTGAGTCTTAATCCTAGGGATTTGGCACATCAAAAGTGAGTTTTATAGATCAAAAGATGGCAATAAGACTATATTGCATAGAAATTAGTTTTTAATGTGCAGATGCCATATAAATCAATGCTAGGGATGCATTGTGGTTGGGTATGAGAAGATACATCAAGAAGAGATCAAAATTAGAACTTTAGCTCAAGGATAAATTGAACCAATTAGATTATAACGACCCGGAAAATTCTCTTAATATTTTCTTAAAATATTAAGCATGTTTAAATAATTTTCCAAGGGACCTAGAAATATTAAGGAGAACTTTGGCCTAGAAAATCCATGTTTTCTCATTTAAATTGAGAAAATTAAGTACCAATGAGCTTTAAATGGGCTCCAAAAATGGATATTAATTAGGTAAAATTAATATAAATTAGGAAAAATTAATATAAATATAAAAGAATTTTATTTAGGAATATTGGCATAATTATGGGTGATTTTAGGGGGATTTTCGAAATTTAGGAAATAGAAATAATAAAATAAATAAAATAAAAATAAAATAAAAATAAAGGTGCATGAGCCAAGGATTGAACCTTGGACCTCTTGTACAACCATGTAAGCCTTAACCAACTCACCTAGCAAGGGATTTCTATGAGGAAATGAAGTGGATATAAGTTAAGATTAAGAAGAAGATGAAGAGTCATGGAGAGACTCTTCATTTGCCTCCTTAATGGGCTATTAAAGGGGGGTTTTGGGAGTTACCTCTTCTTCCCATTTCTTGCATTTTCGAAACTCCTCCTCCCCTCATCCTAGCTGAACACCCAAGGAAGGATTTCCCCTTGGAAAAACTCCACAAGAGGTCTTATCCCCAAGATCTAAGTTTTTTTTCCAAGGATACAAGGACAAGGAGGCAAGGGTCCAAAGATCTTACCATTTTCTTCTCTTCCAAGGTTCAAAAAATCAAGAAACCCAAGGTAAGACTCCCTCACATGTGGTATAATAGTTCCCTATGATTTCCATGATTTTTAGCATGATATATTGGTTAGTTTTCGAATTTGATGTTGAAAGGAAAGAAAACCAAGACCCTCATGCTTAAGGGTTTCGGCCACCATGATTTCTAGGTCTATAAATATGATAAAAATCTGTATAATGCTATTTAATGTTCCCTTATGATGTGTAGAGGTTAAGTATAATTTTTGGGAATTTTTGGAGTACCCTAGGACACCCTAGGGTTTCGACCAACATGAAAGAAACAAAACTAAGAACCTTAAGTTTAAGGGTTCCGGCCACCATGATTTACAGGTCTATAATTATGCAAAAAATCATGATAATGTTATTTAATGTTCCCTTATGATGTGTAGAGGTTAAGTATAATTTTTGGGGATTTTTGAAGTATCCTAGGACACCCTAGGGTTTCGGCCAACATGAAAGAAACAAAACTAGGAACCCTAAGTTTAAGGGTTTCGGCCACCATGATTTACAGGTCTATAATTATTCCAAAAATCTTGATAATATTATTTAATATTCCCTTATGATGTGTAGAGGTTAAGTATAATTTTTGGGAATTTTTGGACTACCCTAGGATACCCTAGGGTTTCGGCCAACATGAAGGAACCTAAGCAAGCACCCTAGGACACCCTAGGGTTTCGGCCGCCATGTTTAAGGGTCTAAAATGATGATAAAAATCCCAATCATGATGTTTAATGTACTCTCATGATTTCTAGAGATTTAATACAATTTTTGGGAATTTTTGGGGTACCCAAGAGACCCCATATGTTTCGGCCAATCTCCAGGACCCAAGGGTTAGGGTTGAGCCTTTAACTTCAAGTATATGTTTATGTGATGCCATGATAAGAATGATAGGGTTATGATCACGATAAAAATGATGCTATGATATGTTAGGTTCATGATATGAATGATGCCATGTTAAGTATGTTATGTTTATGTTTAAGAATGAAAATGATGCCATGTTTAAGAATGAAAATGATGCCATGTTAAGTATGTTATGTTTATGTTCATGATAAGAATGATACATGCCATGTCTTATGAATGATACATATGTATGCCATGATTTATGAATAAGATGTATGTACGTCATGTCTTATGAATGAAGTTAAAGTACATGCCTTTAAGGCACAGCTATGATGTTAAGTATGATGAATGACAAGTATGATGAATGAATGATGATGAACGACAAGTATGATGAATGAAAGATGATGCTTATGTCTTTAAGGCATAAATATGCTAAGCGGCACGGTCGATGGTTGACGGTACGACGGTCGAGAGGACCGGTAAATGGGCCGGTAGACGGGCCGAGCCGTAACAAGTTATGCTATGTTAAGTATGCTATGAATGAATGATGAATGATGACACATGAAAAGTATTTTACTTTATGTATGGGCTTGTACCGGACCGAAGTATGGGTCCAAGGGATGGGCACCTTAAGAACGCCCCGGTTTTGGACTACCGAAGCTGTCCACGGTTCTGGCCCTACCGGAGCTGGGCAACAGGGATGGGCACCTTAAGAACGCCTCGGTTTGGGGACTACCGACTATGCTGTCCTTACCCTAGTAGGTTGGGGCTCGCGACCTCGGACTTGCTAGGGATGCACGCTATGATGTATGTATGTGGTACAAGTCTGGGACCCCAAATGATGTTATGATGATTATGTTTAAGCATTTAAAAGTATGTTTTAAAAGTTAAGCATCCCTTATGTATATGCATTCCACTCATGCATCCATTCATTTTATGCATTATGCTATGTTGATAAGATTTTATGCTTATGTTTCATGTTAAGAAGTATGCATGAGAATAAATGATCTATGCCATGAATTATGCTATGCTTAGAATGTCTATGATGTTTATGAATTATGCCATGAATTATGTCATACTTAGAATGTTCACTATGTTTATGATCCATGCCATGAATTATGTTCACTATGTTTATGAATTATGCCATGAATTATGCCATGCTTAGAATGTCTATGATGTTTATGTTTATGCCATGAATTATGCCATGCTTAGAATGTTTATGATGTTTATGTTTATGCCATGAATTATGTCATGTTTATGATGTTTATGTTTATGCCATGAATTATGCCATGCTTAGAATGTTACTATGATTATGTTCATGCCATGCTATGTATACGACAAGTGACGTAAGATGTTATGTTCTAAGTAGAGCACCAAGTATGTTAATGTTTTATGTGCTCATTATGAGATGATGAATGATGAATGATTTTGTGAGTAGGAAAGAGTCTTACTAAGTCTGTGTGCTTATAGTCTTATTTCCTTATACCGCAGATCATTCAAGGGGACAATGAAGGAAGCAGCAGGAGGGCAAGAACGCATGTGTGTCGTAGTGACTTGGCCCAGGAAACTATATGTTTACTTATATGTTTGAATAATGACTTATGGAACCTTATGATATGATGTTATGTGAGACATGATATGATGCTTAAGTTCAAAGTTAATATGCTAAGGTTCCCATGTCAATAAGTTAAGAATGGTAACAGGGCATGTATAAGTTAAGTTATTCCGCTGCCTTATGATGTCTACATGCCCTAAGCATGTTAACGTAACGCCGCTTAGGAAAAAAAAAAGCGGGCGTTACATAGATAGTTTTGAGTTTTGTGTCAATCTTGGGGCTGGTGATAGATTTATTCGGAAACATATTTTTTCCAAATAGACATAGGTGTCACAAATCTCTCTACAATGTTTGAGAATTTTTAGAGATTTGTAGATTTAGTTATTCATTTCCGAAGTTAGGATAGAAAAGTTGAAAATTGGATATCAGTCGACTGGTTCTGCACCAGTCGACTGGTATAGTTCGTCCAGAAACTAGGATATTCTAAGGCATCAGACGATTGATCTCCCATCAGTCGACTGATCTTTATGTATGGTTTATCAGTCGACTGACCCAGGGGCAGTCGACCGATGCTGCAAATAGTTTAAAAGAAGAGCCGCGCGGAGGGCAGCCAAACCTAGGGTTTCAGTACCACCCACCCGCGATTTCTCTTCTCCCTCAACCTTCTCAACTGTTCTAAGTCTCCCCAAGGCCCTAGAATCACATTTATAGCCTCCCTCCACCTTAGATCCAAGGCTAGGGCTAGAAGAACATCCCTCCTTGAGTCAATCTTCATCAACATTCATCATGCAACGTGCGGAGAAACGGTAACAACTTATGTGGTTTATTTTTCACATTTAGTTCATGATTCATGAATAACATGTCCCTTTTTGCATGTTTCTTCCTTGTTTTCCTTCTTTATTGGGTAATTTTGGGTACATGCATGGGTTAATTGCATCTTAGGGTTGTACAAAGAGAAGGATGGGTGAGGGATCATCCCAACAGCATCCTGTAGATCCTACGGCACCTCGGTTTCTTTCCGAGGCCTGCCAGCGGAGATTTGCAAGTGCTGATTTTGTGTTAATGAACTGTAGGTATCTTAACCGGTCATATTTCCAGGAAAATACCCCTCACATTGTTGAGATAATCACTCATTTTGGTTTAGAGAAGCTAGTCTATTGTATGCATTATGTCATCATTGACCTGTGCAAAGAATTTTATGTTAATCTTACATGCATTAGTCCCGATGATGGGACATATGAGTCCATGGTAGCAGGAGGTTACCACCCCCTTTTCATCTACGTTACTAGCATCGTTCTTAGGGTGTATGGTTTACAATAACGCATTTACATGTTTTTCTAAAGTCATCGAGCCCTTCACCCTTCCTAATGTAACCTTGGATCAAATTCATCGTCACTATTTTGAAAGACCTCGACCTCCTCTACAGTGTATTTTTGAAGCTAGGCGCATGAGCCCGATTAGCAATGTATTGTATAAAGTTGTCCTAGATTGCATTCTGCCAATTGTCACCAAGGGAAGGTCGAAGATTCGGTCGCCTCACTTGGTGATGATGTATGCATTGGAGAGGAGGTTAGATATTAACATCGCTTTACATATATTTTCATTCATTGTCCATTTTTTGCATGGTGTCAATAGAAAACTCGACATGTCATCTTGCCACATTTTGACAGAATTGTTCAAGTCTAGAGGTATTAGCACTGCTAGAGGTCAGATACATAGTTTGTCTAAGGATTACGACCAAATCGGCTCTCAGCAACTCTCCCTGGCTAGGATTGAGAGTCAGCGGGGGGTGATGGTCTAGCGACAACATCCTACTACTTCTAGTTGTGATGACGATGAGGAGGCTGCGCCTGCTGCTGCTGCTGGGGTTATAGAGGAGCAGTTCTCCCTACTACGGTCAGAGGTTCATGGTCTTAGGGAAGACATTCAGAGTAACCAGCAGCGGCAGATTGATACTCAGGGGGAGGTGCACGGGCTCACGGAGCAGTTTCAAAGGTTCCAGCAATGCCGGGATGAGATGTATGAGATGATGCAGCAGTGGAACCTTATGTATCATACCCCTCCTCCTTCTCCTCCAGGCGATGAGATGTAGACTCAGCATGACTTGGGCATAGTAGTGTTGAGAGTGTGTTAGATTGATTATGTTATTCATTTATCTCTTAAACACTTTATTTTATATTATATTATTTGAGGATTTCGGGGCTATGGCCCTTGTAGTACTTATTTATGTTTTAGTATTGCGTATCTGCACTTTCAGTTCATGACTTGATATGAAATGTTATTATTTTGTTGTTATGGTTATAACGAAATTTTCATATATATGTCTTCTATCAAGGGATTAGGATGAAAAAGAGGGAGGTTTTATCACCTTGTGATGTTTTGAATGTTTATACAAGAAAAAGGGGGAGGTTTGAAAATATTCTATGTTTTAAGTAGTAGGGGATAGACTTGAAAAACATTTGGGTTCAAAAATAGGAGGGAAGATTGATACAAACTTGAAGTTTTTCAAAGAATTGGAATTTTTGTCAAAAAGTCAAGCATATTTGGTATTTTCATGAAACTATATTTTTCAAGGGTAGAATATATAATAAGAAATATGCTTGCAAAATTTCAGAATTTTTTGAAATTTATGGAATTTATTAGGGATTTCTGAATTTCGGCTGAAAATTTAGTTTGGAGTGTATCAGTCGACTACCCCTGGGGCAGTCGACTGATCTTTCTGTGGGTTTGTGATTTGTAGGCACCAGTCGGCTGGTAGCTGGGCAGTCGACTGGTGCTACTGTTTTCTAATTTCTAAGGGTTTTCAGAAATAGAAAGGTGTTCTCATTGATACTAGGGTTAGGATTGCTTGGGGCAATCTTTTTGATGGTGTCAAAAGAGGAGAACTTGTGGTTTAAGTTAGGTTTTAACTTAACTTGTGGGGTTAGTGTTTACATACCTTGTGGCTATGGAAAATTGGAAATTATGTGGAGGGCATAGGTTAAGGGGGAGGATGCATGTGTTATACTTCTTACTATGTCTATAATTTTCAATTGTTGTTGTTGTTTTTGCACCTAACTTAAACATATTGCCACACATCAAAAAGGGAGAGATTGTTGGGACAATCGACCCAAGTATGATCGGGGAGATCATGGTTTTGATGTGTGTGTGTCAATATGATTAAGTTAGGGTTTCATGTTGATCTAATGTGTGCATGTGAGTGTGCAGGCTTGCAGGATACACATTAACTTAGTTAGACGTCTTCAGGGCCGGTGAAGGGTGGCATGGAGGCAAGCCGTGGGCTTGTGTGAGCATCTGAGGAACTGTGGACAAAGCAGGGATGATGAGCCGAGGGAAGCGGACTTCGAGGCATACGTGAAGGATAACATGGAGGCAAACCGAGGGCTTGTGTGCGCATCTGAGGGACGAGAGCCAAAGTCGAAGAGGGCATGAAGCAACAGGTCGAGGCTGCTGGATAAAGAGTCAACTGAGTCATGAGGATTCGAGTGCTGAGGGATTGTACTCGGGTAGGGAAACCCTGGGATTAATTTGTGAGGGTTCGAGTGCTGAGAGAAATGTACTCGAGAAGGGAAACCCTAGACTTAAAGGGTTGGCAGTCGACTGATGAAGTATCAGTCGACTGATGCAGTCGACTAGGCAGTCGACTAGTTGTGACCAAAATTTGAATTGTCAGGCAGTGACATTCAAATTCACGAGGACCATTCGACTGGTAAGGGACCAGTCGACTGGTAACAGTCAAATCAGCCTCGAGCACTATTTAAAAGGGCTCGTTTATGGTTGTTTCTTCTTGGCGAAACAAGCTTGGTAAGAGCCTGTTAGTATCCTACAAGTACTCAGGTCGTGTCAAAGGGTTGTGGCGTGGTTTCTCCACCCACAAGGAGCGACAAGAGCTAGCCGGAGGTGCTCCGAGGAATCATCCACCGAAGGATCGGGATCGTCCACCTTACGGACAGTCGTGGAGTAGAAGTTTCATCTCCGAACCACGTAAATCGGTGTGTCTTTCCTATTTGTTAGTTTTAGTTTTTATTATTCCGCTTGCGCATTAACATTTGTAGGAAGAAAGATTGAAAACTTGCTATTCACCCCCCCCCCCCTCAAGCAAACGGTAAGATCCTAGCAGAGGAGTCTACCCGATGGCAATACTATCACAAGGAGGACAACGATCAAGAGCGGCTGATTGACTTAGACCTCATCTCGGAGGTGCGGGACAAAGCCGCGGCTAGGTTAGAAGCATATCAATGAAGGATGCAGCAAGCCTATAATCGTTGGGTGATTGCCCACAGCTTTGAAGTTGGTGACAAGGTCTAGAAAAGGATCAAGCCAGTCGACGACCCTGGGAAACTAGAACCACAATGGGATGGACCATATGTTATCGTCAAAAAGATCACCGGAGGTAGCTATTATCTAGAGGACAATAAAGGCAAGAGGGCGGAAAGGCCATGACAAGCCAACCATCTCCGCCCTTATCACACTCGGTGAGGTATTGTGTTGTTTGCTTGCCCGCTGTATTCTTTATTTCTACTGTCTTGCAGTTCAATAAATAAAATGCGTAAACTAAGTATTATGCGGAAAGAGCTGAATTTTTACTTGTGTAAAACCCTACTGCCACTCGGTGGGTAGGCTTGGCGTCGGTGCTGCACATGCCCGACCAAGAGCAGCAAAACCCTACTGTCTCTCGGTGAGTAGGCTTGGCCTCGGAGTTGCACTTGCCCGGCTAAGAGCTGTAAAACCCAACTACCTCTCGGTGAGTAGGCTTGGCCTCGGAGCTGCACATACCCCACCAAGAGCTGTAAAACCCTACTTCCTCTCGGTGAGTAGGCTTGGCCTCGGTGCTGCACATGCTCGGCCAAGAGCTGCAAAACACTAATGTCTCTCGGTGAGTAGGCTTGGCCTCAGTGCTGCACATGCCTGGCCAAGAGCTGCGAACCGCTAATGCCTCTCGAAGAGTAGGCTTGGCCTTGGAGCTGCACATGCCCGGCCAAGAGCTGTAAAACCCTACTGCCTCTCGGTGAGTAGGCTTAGCCTCGGAGCTGCATATGCCCGGCGAAGAGCTGCAAAACCCTACTGCCTCTCGGTGGAGCTGCACATGCCAGGCCAAGAGTTGTAAAACCCTACTGCCTCTCGTTGAGTAGGCTTGGCCTCGGTGCTGCACATGCCCTGCCAAGAGCTGTAAAACCCTACTGCCTCCCGATGAGTAGGCTTGGCCTCAGAACTGCACATGCCAGGTCAAGAGCTGTAAAACCCTACTGCCTCTCTGTGAGTAGGCTTGGCCTCGGTGCTGCACATGCCCGGCCAAGAGTTGCAAAACCCTACTGCCTCTCGGTGAGTAGGCTTGGCCTTGCAGTTGCACATGCTCGGCCAAGAGCTACAAAACCCTACTGCCTCTCGGTGAGTAGGCTTGGCCTCGGTGCTGCACATGCCCGGCCAAGAGCTATAATACCCTACTGCCTCTCGGTGAGTCGGCTTGGTCTCGGTGTTGCACATGCCCGGCCAAGAGCTGCAAAATCCTACTGCCTCTCGGTGAGTAGGCTTGGCCTCGGAGCTGCACTTGCCCAGCCAAGGGCTATAAAACCCTATTGCCTCTCGGTGAGTAGGCTTGGCCTCAGTGTTGCACATGCCCAGCCAAGAGCTGCAAAATCCTACTGTTTCTCGGTGAGTAGGTTTGGCCTCGAAGTTGGACATGCCAGGTCAAGACCTGTAAAACCCTACTGCCTCTCGGTGAGAAAGCTTGGTCTTGGTGCTGCACATGCCCGGCCAAGAGCTGCAAAACCCTACTGCCTCTCGATGTGTAGGCTTGGCCTCGGAGCTGCACATGCCCGGCCAAGAGCTGCAAAACCCTACTACCTTTCGGTGAGTAGGCGTGGCCTCGGTGTTGCACATGCCCGACCAAGAGCTGCAAAACCCTACTGCCTCTCAGTGAGTAGGCTTTCCTCGGAGCTGCACATGCCCTGCCAAGAGCTGCAAAATCCTACTACCTCTCAGTGAGTAGGCTTGGCCTCGGAGCTGCACATTCCCGACCAAGAGCTGTAAAACCCTACTTCCTCTCGGTGAGTAGGCTTGGCCTCGGTGTTGCACATGCCCGGCCAAGAGCTACAATACCCTACTACCTCTCGGTGAGTAGGCTTGGCCTTGGTGCTGCTCATGCCCGATCAAGAGCTGTAAAACCCTACTACCCCTGTGGAACCCTTGTCTCTTCAGACGTGGTTGTTTGCCTTCTAGCCGCTTAGGGCAAATGGGAACCTCGGCTCTCACTTTGAAGTAGGGCACTGGCCGGAGATAGAACATTTTAAGGGGGGCCAGAAATTACTAAAAAGAAGTCCACGAATGCTTACATTTAGTGCTGAAACGATTACACACTTATCTTATGAGAAAAAACTGAAGAAGAAGAAGAAAATGCGGCGGGCGAGGAGCGACCAGGGAGCCAGGGCCTGGGTCAGGGAGGATCCTATAGTACCTCCTCTTCCGATGTGAGCTCGTTCCAGACCTGACGGACAGTTATAGCGCTCAAGACGGAGTCTTGTTTCAGTAGTTGATCTTTTTTCAACTGATTGATAGCGCTATAGAAGACCTGTTTGAGGCGCTTCAAGGCCTGCCCGGCTAAAACTCAACGTACTCCTCCGACTGCAAGAACATAGCCTTGGACTCCGCCTCGGCCTTGGACAGTTAGGCTGCATGATTACTCTGCTGCTGTTGTAGCTTGGCCTCAACCTCCTCCTTGGAGGACTTCAACGTCGCCACCTCCTTGAGCATACAATCCTGAACCCCCAGCATTTCTTGGAGCATCTAGGTAGCAGCGGAAGCTTGGGCCTGGGCCTGGGCCTGGGTTACCTGCTCCTAGAGGTCGGCAACATAAGAGGCTGATAGCTCTAAGTCGTATTCTTTCGGAGCCATTAGGGGCTCTCGGGCCTCATTCCGATCGTCTAGGCCTTTCTTTGTAGATTCCAGGAGTCTAACACGATCAGACAACTCATTCATCTGAGCCTAGAGTTGATCCCGCTCCTGGGACAGTTTCTGCAGGTCCTCAGTGAGGGCTCGGTTCTTCTCGGACTCGAGATGCTCCCAGAGTCTATAACCGTGTAAAGTATCCTCAGAAGCTATTAAGGTGCTGAGATAATGCTCGATCTTCACCCTGAGCCCTCGACTGACCTCCAACTGTAGGAGGTCGACCTCGCGGGCCCGGCTAGCCTCTGCCTTCGTGTCCGCCATTCGCTGGAGAAGGTCTTCAATGACTCCTCCGAAGCACAACAGGCGGTTCGTGGCCACACAATTGGAGGCAACCTACATAGTGGATCAAAGATAGTCATGGTAAGGCAACAAAATACAGAGGAGGAACTCAAATATAATCACCGTCAGTAGAGACTGATGTAGCATGCCCAGATATCAAGCTGATCCAGCCAAGGGCCCCGGCTGAACAAGAGGAGAATGAATTTCCTCAGCAGGGGGCCCTGACTGGCTAGGGACATCTCTCGGGTCGGGGATGTCCTCCTCTGAGCTAGAAGTCCGCTGTTGGCCATTTCAAGGGAACCCCTTTATCCGGATGGATTGGGAACCCTTTGTCGCCGTCTTCTTCACCATAAGGACGTTCCGGTGGGAGTTGGGCACGTCCTTGGACACCTCCTTACTGCGGGGGGTAGCGGGAAGGTCAGTCGGAGGAACCAGGTCGTCGACAATGGGAGCACGGGCCGCGGCAGCGGGGAAAGAAGGTTCTTCCCGAGCTCTCGGGGACTGGAAAGTTGCATCCTCGTCGGTAGCAGGGCGTAGAAACTCCGAGGATATGCCCTTCTTCAACCTCTTCAGGGGGCGATCCCCATGGACCAGCCGCTTCTACCGTCTTTTCTCGGTAGCTTGGGTCTCAGAGGATGCGACAGAGGGAGGGGGTGCAATTTCTCTCTCTGGTACCTCAGCAGGAGAGGCACTGGAACCCCTTGCAGGGTCTGTTGACAACTCTGACGCTCCAATATCTTGGGGAACCTCTGGGGGCTCCCGATCTCCGGAGGGCTTGGTAACTTCCTCGCAGCCCTCGACGGAGGCGCCCACAGGAGCAAAAGAAGCTGAAGCGGGAACCAGTGCCTGTTCGTTGGCCTGGTCCCACTTCAGGATCCGATTCATAACTTGAGAAAACATGACGTCGTCTACAAAAGAGAGACAAAAGGGCATCAGTTAGCATTAACCAGGAAATGTACGAGACAAAATGGAACTTACGAAGATTGGAGCTAAGGCTCGTGACTTTTGGACTGAGATCGACCTGATAAAGGAGCTCCTCGCAGTGCACCAGTTGGAGGTCGTGGAACTCCATCCCTGCCAGGATACCTCTAGCACGCTGATATCCCGCGTCCTACTGGAAGTCGCCAAGGTCTAGGATAGGCAGTAGGCTCTTCGTCCAGTGGATACGACTAAAAGGACGCTCAAGGAGCTGGATATAAAAGAACTATTCCTTCTATCCCTTGTAGGAGGAAGGAAGACCCCCCAGAAACCTATGACCAGAACGAGCAGTAAAGTCGAATGCCCCTCGAGACCTGATCGGAACGAAGAAAAAATGAAAGAAGCGGGGGGTCAGAGGAATGTCGAAAAGTTTGAAGAGTACAAAAGCTCCGCCCATCTGGACAAAGGCATTCGGAGCCATTTGTTGCAGAGGGATTCCGAAGTATTTACCAACACTCATGTAAAAAGGGGGGATGGGGAAGCGAAGTCCTAGTTCTACCTGCCCCAGGAAGAAAGTGTTGGTGCAGGAAGCACCATATAGAACATTGTTTTGATATTGACGAAGGATTCAAAGTTAAGTGTTATTTGTGATCTAATAAAGTTACTCAAGTGTGCAGAAACAAAGTCCTAGCGAAGGGCTGCTAGGAACCTAGCGAAGGACTACCAGGAAACAAAGCCCTAACGAAGGACTGCTAGGCACTTGGCGAAGGAATGCCAGGATACAAAGCCCTAGAGAAGGACTGCTAGGCACCTGGCGAAGGAATGCCAAGATACAAAGCCCTAGCGAAGGACTGCTAGGCACCTGGCGAAGGAATGCCAGGATACAATGACCTGGCGAAGGACTGCTGGGCACCAGGCGAAAGACTGCATGGTACTAAAGACCTGGCGAAGGACAGCTGGGCACCTGACGAAGGACTGCTGGGCAAAAGTCCAACCGGAGAAGCCGGTTGGCAACAGGTAAATTCTCCTGAGAGGAGTAGGTGAGGACGCGTTCCCCGTCGAGGGAACAGTAGGCGTCGGTTCGACCTAGGGTTCCATTTTGGAGACCCAAAGTCAGAACTAAGACAGCTAAGGCTGTATAAACCTAATATTTTATTGCTTTGTGTTGTTTTGGACTAACCTTGGATGCAGGACTGAAGGAATGTGTTTCTGCAGCTCAGAACGCCCCAAAGGAGAGGGGCAAGCAGCTGGGCAGGGTGCCCCCAGTGTCCCGGGCGCCCCAAGGACAAGGCTAAACAAGTTAAGCAAGAAAACGCTTCGGAAGCTTATGCTCCCGGGCGCCCCCATGCTCCCGAGCGCCCCCGTGCTCCCGGGCGCCCCGGATGCTCCGGGCGCCCCGGGCTCAAGCCAACGAAGCGGATAGAGTCAAGCCAGCGAGAAGCCAGCGGACCGAGTCAACCCGGGCGCCCCCTGCATCCCGGGCGCCCCCGGTCAAACCTCAGCCCGATTCTGGAGGGATAACGGCTGACCGAGAGTTTACTGGATCAGGTGACACGTGGAGGGCGCCCCCAACGTCCTGGGCGCCCCCAGGTTCACTATATAAAGGACTCGACCCCCAAGCCTTCTTAACACAACTTTCCAACGCCAATATGCTCTTCTACTCAAACGCTCTGCTCCAGAAACCTCCCATCTCGAGATTCCAGCGCCTACGACAACTCTCTGCTCAGAAGTACAATCCACACCGGGAGTCGATAACAAAAGAGCATAATATTTAATTCCCAGTTTACAACTGTAATATCTCTCTGTAAACTTTTGCAAACATATAGAATTGCCCGCAGTAAACGGTCAACGACCGTGGGCCTTGGAGTAGGAGCCGACCGCGACTCCGAACCAAGTAAAATCGCCTGTGTTTGGTTTGTGTGTTTCTCTATTTTCCGCTGCTTATTCTCTTTACGAATCCGAAAATGTTTTACGATATTCACCCCCCCCTCTATTGTTCTTCTCGATCCAACAGAAAGTGTAAAAATTCTTAGGGGTTTCTAAAGGGGGTTGGCCTAGGGTCGGAACCCTCACCTCCCAGCCTTTCGGGATACCATATCTCCGACAGGCAACCTGGAGGGATTCCAACCTAACCCTAGAAGAGATGGTATCGTACCATTCCTTATGGTATCCTAGTTCCCCCAAGGAGCTCTCATCATCGCCTCGGGTTTTCTTTTTCTTCTCCACTGGACCCATGGGGATTGAGGAGATGAGAAATCAGAAGGAGACTTACCCTCGTAAAAGGGGCACAACGATAAAGCGACTAGCAGGAGCAGGAGGATGTTTGAAGGTAGATAGGGCAAGGAGGCTGAAGGGTGCCATTGCACTAGCTTTTATAGAGAGGAGCGGCACATATGTAAGCAATAAGAGAGCAACTCTCATAATCGCCTCGAGTTTTATTTTTCTTCTCCACTGGACTCATGGGGATTGAGGAGATGAGAAAGCAGCAGGAGACTTACCCTCGTAAAAGGGGTGCAACGGCAAGGCAACTAGCAGGAGCAGGAGGATGCTTGAAGGTAGATAGGGCAAGGAGGCTGAAGGGTGTTGTTGCACTGGCTTTTATTAAGAGGCGTCGCACATCTGTAAGGAATAAGAGAGCAGCACGTCAACGATGCTGATTGGCCATCCCGAGGAGCCGCAAGCCCTTACTGCCGTCACTTCGTATGGCCCGCGGCATGTAACGGGGAGATATCTCCACACAAGGGGGGAGGAGGCACGTGGTGAGGCCACATTCACCGAGCAATCGTGTCGCCATTCCAAGACCCATGCACCTATAAAGGGCCTGGGATAGTCGTCAGAGCGTCGCCGCAAAATTTGCGGGAATGCTGGACGCATCCAAAAAATCACCCGAAGTCCTGGGTTGCATAGACTGCTTCCTCGGACCCGGAATGCCGCCAGCGAGGTAGCAGAAGATGGAGAGGTCATTTGGTCATAGCTTCTTCATCACATTACTAGTCTAATCAGTCAGACACACTTCTTTCGATCAGACTTGAGGGAAGGGACTTGTGATGGGGTTGAATGCCCCGTGGCGGGCACGTGGGCTGAAGAAGTTGTGTGTCAACATCCACCGAGTCGGAATGATTCCCTTGTTGTGACATATGAGGCCCTCTCGGGAAGGGGAACCCGGGGAATAACTCGAGTCACTATAGTTCTGAAGATGATTCCAGAAAGACACCCCCCCCCCCCAAGCTCACCTTAGGAGGTAAGTCCCCAAGAGCACCTCGGGGAGATGAATGCCTGGGACCTCCAAGCCTAGCAACCCCGAGATCACCTCGGGATAATGGGGCCCAAGGAACGCTCAAGCAAAAGTCAGTTTTTCTCTGATCGGCGGGTCATCCTCATCCATTATGATGGAGTAATTACTACCCATGATCGGCGGTCATAAAGGCCTTAATCATCGTAACAGCCCGGATTGAGGAATCACAACGACCGTTACCATGGTGAGCCATTAACCGATAATCACGAGGACGTGACATAGATCATGGGACGCACCAAGGCAGCCGCCGCATGTATAAAGGGTAGTTTACACTACAAGAAAAAAGTTAAACAACAACGCTTTTTCCGCGTTGTCGTTAATGCTTAAAAAGCGATGTTGATGAAGCCGTTGTAGAAAGTATATCTACGACAACGCTTTTTCCGCGTTGTGGTTTGGAGCAAAGACAATGCTTTTATCGCGTTGTCTATTGGTTTTTAAAAAGCGTTGTTATTGCTGTTGTTAAAAGTCGGGTATCAAAGACAACACGGAAAAAGCGTTGTGGTTTGGCACAAAGACAACGCAAAAATCGTGTTGTGTATTGTTACTTAAAAAACGTTATCTTTTTAATAGGTAGTGTTTTTCACAATTTATAAACATTTTTATTCACAATTGATAATATTCACAATTTACAAGCATTTTTATTCACAATTGATAATATTCACAATTTACACTGATAATAGTTTACAAAATTCACTTATAATACAGTGCATTATTTACAAAAGTATTTGTATTCCATATTAAATACAAAAAATATCTCAATTCACAAGTTCTATAAAACTTCATCATTCACAAGTTGTTCTTTGGGGCTGCTTGTTAACTCGATCTGCTTTAACACTGCATAAAAATAATAAATTGGGATAAGAGATTATATACACACAAATAAGACTGCTTCCATATGTGACAACTAAAAAGAATATAAAGCATACCTAAATGAACTATTAGAGATTATGATAAACAGAATCAATGTAACACTGACCTTTTGTTAACTGAAAAATATGCAGAGCACAACGCTCAACGGCAAGTCTTACTGGGCCACTCCCATTCTTTAACTGAAAAGATCTATGTCTAATGAACTAGGTTGCAGATTCAGTCATATCCATAAGTACTTGTAGCAGATCCTGGAACTCATTATCTTCCATGTACTGAGAATAAATAAGATTGTACATCAGTGCCTCAATGCAAAATAAAACAAAAGTATACAAAAAATCTCATAAAGCATCTTAAAGAAACTAAAACATTTGATGTATTAGAACTAAATGACAGCTTAAAGCAAAGTGCTTAGATGTCATCACAGCGTTGTTTTTGATAGAACTGCGTTAAAGCAAAGTGCTAGAACAAAAACGAAGCAAAATGCTCAGATGTCATCACTGCGTTGAAACCAACTATAGACACCAAGGAAGCTAACAGTGTTCTAAAAACCACCTACAAAGGCACAGTAATGTTATGTGACAAAAGTGTCACCTCTTTATTAGAAATAAAACATTTGATGTATTAGAACTAAATGACAGCTTAAAGCAAAGTAGCAAACATTTGATGTATTAGAACTAAATGACACAATCAAACAAGGAAAGAAAATGAGTTTCAGAAGGTTCCCTACCAGAAATTCCATGTTCTGATGTCCTGTTCACCAAAGAAGAGAAGATTTTGTCAAGAATGAAACAGTTTGAGAGGCCGGAGCTACAATTATGTGCAAGTTAAATTATTAAGATGCATTCACAAAACCATCGTGGGTCCTAAGGAAGAATCATTGGCATTGGATCAATAGTTTTGACTTGTTAAAAAGAAAATTGATAAAAATTACAGATTAAAAAAACACACTAAATATTTGGTCTCAACATTAGTTCCAAGAACTCAACAAGAAAAACATGGATTTTAAATATTATAAAGGGTCTGATTCTGAATAGCTGACTTTCACAGAGAAAACGAGAAAACAATTATCAACCATGAACCATTTGCAAAGTTCAAAGAGTTAAAAAAAATGAAAAAAAAGGCCAAATCTTCAAGGACTTACTTTTCTTCTGTTTTGTTGTCTCCTTCAGCAACTGTACCACTTGCTGAACTGGAAAAGCAAAGCTTACTCTGGAAATTGACATGAAAAAAATCAACAATTTTAAAAATAACTAACTTAAGAGAACTTCAAACAACAGGGAGAGTATCGTTAATCAAGAAACTGCATCTGGAAAAAAGAAAGAGCCTAAGAGGCTCAGAAGAGTCAGAACACAGGTTACCAAAACTAAAGAAGCATCATATAGTGTATACGAGATGATAATGTAGAAGCATCATATAGCATATACGAGATGATAATGTAGTCCAACAAATATTGAGACCATTAGACAAGAAACTCCGGTCGATATATGAATTCTGCATATGAACAAATCCAAAGTAAGCACGGATCTTAAATAAGAATGCATATGAATTCTGCAAACAATTCAGATGCAAGAGTTGATGATGCCAAATTTAAAGTGAAAAAGAAGCTTCAAATAATCCAATAAAAAAAGAAGCATAATAAAACTAAAAAATTCACTAGTACAGTGACCAAATAGTATACATGGATAATCGATCAAAGACAAGTATTTAATATTCTAATTTTGAAGTCCAAGGAATTCCCAGACAAGACAAATAAAAGCTCACAGGTATCACTAGTTTGTTGGATAAAAAAGATAACGCAATTTTATATGACCAGTAGCATCATGTAACGTTATATAATAGCATGAGCTAAGAAATTTTGAGATAGCATGCATTCAGTGGACTTCTATAACTATTGAACAATAGAACTTACTAATACATATACATAACGACTGAAAGGCCCATCTGTAAAGCTGTTCCACGACATATAAAATTGATCTGCAAAAAGAAGACACTTTGATCATGAGATACAAGAGACAGTCTGGGATCAGAATCATTTTCGACATTTAGCAAGCTTTTAAACATCAAGACATCATTCTGAAAAATAATCCTTCACAAAAAGATGGAAAGCAAAGGTAATATAACTAACAAGTAACAAACCAATTATCCTTTTCAATTACTTACCTCTAAGTTTGTGGCCCCATAGTGAGCTCACACCATTTGCCTTGTGTGCTGCAAAAGTAGATAAGAAAGATATATAAGCTTAAGGAAAATGTTGAGAGAGAAGATATTGCCTTTAATAGAATGGAACAAGTGGAGGATAGACAATATTTTTAAAGTTCAATGCTTTTGCAGATGCAATCGAAATAAGAAAAAACTAAGAATAATTAACAGATAAAAATTAAATGGATAGGCAAATAGCTGGCACAAAATTCTCAAGTCAAAACTAATAGTAACTTACCTCACCTACGCGTATAGAACTTGATTAGCCCATAACTCACAGTGAAGAACTTGATTAGCCGGCCAGAGAACATTTGATTGTCTGTAGCTTCGCAAATCTGAAAAACCTGCACAGATCAACATGCAATTCAATCAGATTAAAATGAAGAATAAAGGCTATATCAGTATAAAAATTAGGATAATCGAGTGTGATAGTTTCTCTTTTTTGACTGAAATGGCAAAAGCTTATTACACTTTGTCAGTATCCTTTTAGAAATTGCTCAAGGTCATCATCATACCTGGAAGATTTGAACGAACCAGAAGGTGGTTGCAGTGGTAATCAGATTGTATACAAAATTTAAATCAGAATAAAACAGTGTATACCTCCACATGTAGCTCAGCTTCACATACTGGCAACAGAGAATATTATTAGGAAAAATAATAAAAAATTAGAATAAAACATTATGACTGGGGTGAGCATACTTGGGTGTTATCAAGAAAGACTGCTTCACATACCTCCATATGTTACAACTACAAAAGAATATAAAGCATACCTAGATGGACTTGTGAGGTAGAGACATGCTCGTTTGCAGTTTGTAGCATCTACATGCTCAACTAACATGTCAACATCTTCCTCCTATATATTACACTGACAGAAGATTACAAAAGCTAGAAAATTTACACTGATAACTATTATACAGATATCTTGTACTTGCATATTAATGCAAGCAAACATCCTTTCACTACATGTGACAAGTTTTCCAAACTCACAAGTTTTACAACACATCATCAATCACTTAAGAGTTTCACGAGTTTTTCAATTCACAAGTTTCATAATCAATCCGCGATTGGGGCCAACTTCTGAAGCTCGATCTCATAACTATCCTTTAACACTGCCTAAAAAATGGAATTAGAAATTATAGAAAATACAATATAATGTAAGCTACTTTTAAAAAAAACATCATTCCATGAACTTAAATCTAAATAGAATAATGATCTTGTATGATTCCAAACCTATTCAGAAATATGATCTTGAATGCACTCCGTCAACTCGGCCCGAACCTCATCAATTTGATCACGAGAGTAACCTGTTTTTGTGAACTGTGAACACAGACAAATTAAATTGGCGAGTGGTTAATGGGAAAAACAATCAACACTGATCACTTTGCAATTCTAAATAGTTAATGTCAAAGAATTTGAGATAAGCTTAATATAGTTACTATTGATCTCAGTGAATCTCTCTCGATAGTCTCAACTTCTTCAATAATTTGTTTCATGTATCTCATCACAAAAAAACTGCATTGTTTCGCATCCGGTTGTTGAGGAGCCTATATATGGTAATTATTGTCAAATAGTTAACGAAAATTATACACATTCCAATATATGTTAAACAAAAGTATACATACCTTAACTACTTCCCACTTAGCATTTTTTTTCTCCCTTTCCTTCCCTTGGTAGAATTAAACAAGCGTAATGCCCTTCATACGTTATGAATATTCAAACAATTAATCAAAATTGTATGTAGCTGTATGATTAGCAAAACATAGGAAGTAAATAATGTAGTAATACACAATTGGATATTGTGTTAGCTTATTTCCTCAAGAGAAAAGCAGGTAGAACACTGTATAATAGGCCATGTTACTTTTACTATCTCATTCAGACTAATAATACAGATTATTCTTTCTTTAAAATGCAGATCTTGGGATTATCTTCAAAATATATATATATACAAGATAGAGATTTTATTGAGGCTCAATGTATGCTTAGTTGCTTTAAATATGGATTCGACGGTATAATAGTCCCTTATGTATTACTAGGTTGATTCCATCTCCACGTAGAAGATGATAGTAGAGGATGATAATTCTTAATATATCAACTAAAAGGTCTTTTAATAGAAGCTATGCTTCAATATCTAACATTGAATTCAGAAAATTTTGGTATATATCAGATCTCAAATAGATACATTTCTATTAATGAAAGACTCCATCTATGTATAGTTATTACACAAAATACAAAGCCCTTCTAATTGAGATAGCCAACTCCCAGATCCACTGACCTCAGTATTTTACATGATAAAAAAAAATTCACTTTTAGTCACTCTGAAAAGAAAAAGGATGATTGTTTTCTTTGATAAGCAAAGTTGGAATTCATACTATGGATCAGGTTCGCTCTTGACAGAATTGTCAAAGCCCTTCATGTAATGTGTGCGCTTCCAGTTTCAACTGTAAATCTATGTGACAATATCTCCTACATTAAGTTGATGCAAGTTAAAAGCTAGTTCCACCTTCATAGAATACTGACAAAATGGTTTCTTGATTTTAGATATGGGTGATCTAGGCACACACAACCTACAGCAATTATGTAACCCAATATAGGGTAACAATTTTTTTAAAAAATTAAAACAATGGGTAGATTCTCTGTTCTCCAAGTTCACTATGAATTCACCAAAGTTGTAATTCTTTACTAAAATGTAAATGTAATAAAAAAAAAGATGTCATCCTTCAAAATTTCAATCCGCTGTCTTTTTGTTTTACATGATCATTTTGTTTTGTGATTAGTAATCTTCATGAGGTAAATACAATCAAAGTTATCTTCTTGTTGTATTTTGTAGTTTATTCTTGTGATCATCTTATTTCTTTTATTTCATTCGTAGATTCTTAGAACACCTGATCTAGTACACCTAATAGCATACTGTTGTACTTCCAGGTTTGGGTTGCAACAGACACTGGGAATCTGGAAGTAGCATACATTCCATTTCAGAAACCCTTAAGGATTTTGGAAACCCTAAACTGGAAAATGCCTAGGGTTTTAGAATCTATCGATCTTACTCCCAAAGCGGTAAGAGAGAAGTGTGATTCGAGGAGGATGTACCTTGGTGTAGTACTTTGCAACCCCCTTCTCCCCGAGCGTCACCAGCAGAAGCTTGAAATCTGACCGCCACAGAGTCAGAACGTCGGCGACTGTGAGAGAGAGAGATGGAGAGGGTAGTGGTGAGCGTCGTGATGCTGCCGCTGGGGTTCAGTTTCCACTCGACGGACGAAGAGCTCGTGGAGGATACTTCTTGGTGGTGAGCTAGGAGAAGATGTATGTTCACCAGATCGTACACAATGTCGATTTCGTGGAGAGGAGAGGACGAGGGAGGTGGCAATGAGGGAGGTGGAGGGAGATATTTCGCGGAGAAAAGAAGCGCGAAGAGATTTTTCGCGAGCCGCCGAGGGTTGGCAATGAGCGAGGTGGAGGGAGGGGATGTGTTTTTTATTTTAGCGGGAAATACGACAACGCTTTTAAAAAACGCTTTTGTAACAGCGTTGTCTTTCATCCGAAACCACAACACTAAGCACATCGCATCATTATAAAACGTTGTCGTTATTAAAAAGTAAAACACATAGACAACGTTTTTCACTAAAAACGTTGTAAAACAAAAAAAAACAACGTTTTTTTTAAAAAACGTTGTCGATTGGGCGTTGTTGATTGCAAAAATTCTTGTAGTGTTAACCCCTCCGGTAAGGGGGTTATGCATTCTCTACTACTCATACTTCTTCCTGCTTAATACTTCTCCTCTCCATCGAGACACTGACTTGAGCATCGGAGTGGCCTCCGTCGGATAACCTCCGGTGTGTTTCCCTAACGCTCGTGTTGATCTTACAGGGTGCAGAGTTCCTCCCCTCCTATCAACATCCGCGTGGGCTGAACCTCGATGACTAGCCATCGACGTCGATTCCTTCCGGAACAATTAGGGTAAAATATTTTTTATAAAAAAAATAAAAGTAGGATGAACACTCTCTTTTTGACTTTTGTCCAATTTCGTATTATCCATTTCACTTATTTAATTTTGACAATTCTAAAAATATATAATATATTTACCTTATACTTTTTCCTTCTTTCCACAAAAGAGTTATGCTTGTCATAAGTGCGTTTAAAATTTAATAAAACTTCCAAATGCGATTGAACAATGTCTAATAAAAATGGACTAAATTCAAAGTTTTATATCACTGATTCAAAAATTAAATTAATTGATCAATTAATCAAATCAGAGGTGGAGCCAATTCCTTGAGTTTGGGTGGACTCCAGCCACTAGCTCCATTTTAAAAATAATAATAATTTTTAATTTCATCAGATATATATATATATATATATATATATATATATATATATATATATATATATATATAATTCTCACATAGATAGCCTAGATAATCTTCATTCCCAAATAGTCAACCTAGCAAGATAGTCTAGTTTCGACATTTTACTAAAGGGTGCACTTAAAAATATATAATTATCAAAAAGTATCCTAAAATTTATTTTGTACCAAAGAACATACCAAGATATATCTTATTCCTCTTATATCTCTCCCGCCAACAATCTTCTTTCATAGTTATATTTTCGAGACACCCGAATCACTTTTTCATAGTTTTGATTTTAAAATAATAGATTATGATTCGAATGCAAGTATTCTCCTTTCTCTCTTAGTGTAGACAACCTACTTTTCGTTGCCAAAAAGTAATAGTTGTGTTATAGTCATAAGCTCATCCCCTCAACCTTCCAATCAAAACCTTAGGCAAGTTTGTTCATGTTAGGCTTATGAATTTTAAACACGAATTATAATACTATTAAATAGGGATAAAGAGAGTCTGATATGATCGTCATATTAGGCTCAAATCATCATTTCAGGACCAAAGTAGCCCTGAAATGAAATTATTTTGGACCCTCTTTGGGCCTAAAATTATTTCATTTTAAGTCCATATTAGGTATGAAATTATTCCATTTCAGGTTCACGTTGGGCCTGATGTGAGATAATAATAAGCCTATCTTCTCAGCGATTTTATCCATATCTAGAAAGGCATGATCCCTTAGACCAATGGGTCTCCCTCAGAGTAAATTATCCTTAACAAAATGATAGGTAAGTAAATGATGATAAGTTTCAATTGAAAAGTATTTTATAAAAAAATATAAAAATTTAAATTGCTGATGTTATTTGCAACGTGGACTGTGACTTTTTTGTAATGCAATACATTCGATGTCTCCTATATGATGAGAAAATGGACTTCAAATAAGAAAACATGACAAAAATGAGATTGATGCAACACTATCTTTTCTGAGAGACATATTCTGTAAAATATTGAATTAATTATTCATACTATTGTAAAAAAATATCGATGTGTTGTAAGAAAAATAATTGTGGTTAGTGTTGTCACATTTATATAATTATATGTTAAGAAAAATAATTATGTGTTGTTTATTGAAATCCAATTGTTGCATTATTTTGTACTAACTGATACGGTATGAGAACTTCATTGCTAGTGGTTAGACGTAAGTTTTGACACCATAAATACCTTCTCGTAGCTCAACCCTAACTAATGATATCGAGTATTAAGAAATCCAAATATTCTAGGTCTATCAGTGGATTTCAGTGAAAACTCACTGATGGACCTAGAAAAGTTCAATTACAATAATTTCAAATATTATGAGTTTATGATATTGCAAAGACTCGAATTATACTATCTATTGTGTGTTTAGGGATTTTCCAAATGTTGTCCAATAGTATGATATGTTTAAGCTTATTTAAAGTTTAAATGAATGTAAACCAAATATAATCATACTTGAGTATTTTATAATTTTGTTTGAAAAGATTAAGAAATAATTAAAAGATTATCCTATAAATAATTAACAAATGATGATTATATATTTTAAAATATTATTTTTAAAATGTAAAAAATATCAGGTCACGTTGAGTCTGAAATCCTAATATATCAGGCCTTTGTTAGGCCTAATATTCTCTAATTTCAGGCCCAATATGAGCCTGAAATCCGAGAATATCAAACCCTCTAATATCTAAAATTATTTTTTAAAAAATAATTTAAATAATATATATAATATAAAAAATAGAGATAAAAATATTATAAATATATAAAAAATAAAAAATAATGATATAAATATAAAATATATAAATATATAAAATAAAGAAAGTAAAATATAAAATAATGGAAATATAAATAAAGATATAATAAAAATAAAGAATAAAGTAAAATAAATAATATAAATAAATAAATAATACGAATAAATAATAAAATAATAAATATAAAATAGTGTTTAAGATAAAGAAGAAAATATATATAAAGAGATAAAGAAAATAAAGATAAAAATATAAAATATAAACTTTTCTTTCAAAAGAATATTTTCATGACTATAAATCATGATGGAGTTTGTAGATTAATTATCGCACCATGATTTATATCTTTTCTCCTCCCAAATATTCCTTTATTGATATGAATTTTTTAATGATCTTCAAGATGAGAAACAAAGTGTATGATTGGCTCAGGAACAAGATAAATTATTTGAAGCACCTGTTAAACTATTAGATATCCTAGAAGCAGGAAGATTAAGTTGATTATTTGTTTAAACTCAAGCATATCAAGCAAGTTTTGTTATAAAATTTATTTTTTTTTAAAAGTGGACTTGAAATAAAATAATTTCATGCCCTCTTATTTAAGGTCCTCTTTAGGCATGAAATGAAATCATTTTAGACACAAAGAGAGCTTAATATGAGATCGTATCATGCATTCTTTGAGCCTGATATGAGATCAGACCCTCTTGATCTCTATTTTATCTTATTATAATTCGTATTCATAACTATATCCTGACAAAAACAGACTTAGAATTTTGGTTAGGAGGTTATGGGATAAGCTTGCGACTATAACACAACTATTATTTTGAATAATGATTGGGAGAGTGAAAATCATAGTGAATGACATGTCACCTTGCATCCATGATCTCCGACGGGTTCACCGTACCCCCCAGGGTATAGTTTGATTCGGGGCGGCGACCGAAGGCTGCTGATGGTGTCCAAGTGATAATCGGACGTGTGCATATAAAGTGTCACATCATGCCACATCATTTATTATGGTTTTCACTCTCCCATTTTCACTCTCCCTATCATTGCTCTATTATTTTTTGATAAGGAGAAGTAGGTTATCTATACTGAGAGAGAAAAAAAAAGAGAATACCTATATCTGAATTAATTTATTATTTTAAAATTAAAATTATGAAAAAGTGATTGGGATATTTCGAAAATATAATTATGAAAGGGTTATTGACAGAAAACACATAAAAGGAATTTTATATATTTTGATGTACGCTTCGGTATAAAATAAATTTTAGGATGCTTTTTTTATAATTACGTATTTTCAAATATGACTTTTGATAAAAAAAAATAAAAACAAGATAGTTTTGAATTCGGGAACATCCCTCGATTAAATCACAAGTGAACTTAAAGATTATCTCCTAGGGCATCCGACACGTGTCACCTGTGCAAACAAATGTCGGAGGACACGAAAATTATTTTCAACGAGATTATTCTTCTAATGCTTAAGTTCTTAAAAGGGTAATAAACGATAGTAATTAGAAAGAAAGAGATATATCCACGAATGAAATATGTACTTGAGTGTTTATAAATAGAGAGTTGAGAGTTACCCACAAGTTCGTGTTTATGATATTAAGAAATATAGAATTACGTACTCTATAGTTCTCGTAAATTGATTCTGATTTAATTATCATTATCATTATTGGTCAGAAATGGCATTCATGAAAGGATCTGCTAATTGGGGTCATTACGGAACATAGAACTCAGGGAACTAAATTTAGTGCAAGATTTGAAAAACAACTTCAAGTGGAGAGTCCTAAGTATTTATTCAATCTATATCGATTAACTTTAAAAAGATCGATTTGACATATGTCATGCTCCTAGAGATCCATATTTATTAGAAAATTAAACAGTATCTTTCTTGTACGACGAACAATATAAAACTTATACTATATCAAACTCACACATATAATAAGCACAGCCACATACGACTGGTGATAAAAGAAATAACACAACATATCCACACAGTTTATTAACATTCAAATAATAAATAATAAATTAATCAAAATTTTGAAAAGTTAATGCAAATAAATCGAAAATCTATGACAAATATATGGCCAGTCCACCAAAAAACGATAAAATACCGACACGTCCACTGACAGAACAAAATAGCATCTCTATAAAATATAAAACAACTCAAATCAGAAATACTCGTCACTAATGGAACAACAGATGGATCCTCTCTTGACGGCATGAAACACAACTATCTACTACTTAAAACAAAGAGAAAAGTGAGCGGTGATGAGTTTGGGGTCAAACTCTGCGAGTATAGCGAAAAGATAAATGCATAGTATAAACAGGATAAATAAAACAGATAGAAATAAAGTATACAGTCTCCAGAAAGTTGAGTACACAATAAATACGAAAATATACTTACGGGACATGATCAGAAACCCCCATACCAAGTCAATAAGTTGCTTGCTCGTACTACTGAGCAGATCTAGATCGAATAACAAATGCAAATCAAATACATATATGCATGTCAATCAAATGCAATAATCATAGCTCAAACAAATACAAGATGCATCGTATACAAATGATGCAATGACATGTGTCACCCCTATACACTAATCTACAAACATCACACATATCTACGATGTCGATCGGGCAAGAGCTATGACAACTGTACGAACTCGTAGATTTATCTCCTATGAGTGGTGAGTGGACAGGATGCTGGGAGAACAACCTCAATTCCAAACCCCAAGAAAAGGACGAACACAACCGCTCTATATCAAAGACCCCAGGGGAGCACAACCGCTCTAATACCCAAAAACAAGGAGGAACAACCTTTAACTCCAGGAAGGAGAGCACAACCGCTCTAGTACCCAATGGCGGAGCACAACCGCTCTATCTATCCCTCGTAAATAACAGAGGGGGGTCACTACCAACTACCAATCCAAGAACCACTACTACCCATGAGTGGTTGAGAGTAACTCGACAGGATGGTCGCTCGCACTATAACAACTACCACTATCCCGAGTGGTTGAGTGGGCAGACCACTATATGACTGATGGCGGACTTAACCATAAGGAAGCCAATAACTGCCAGCATGCAAGAATGCAATATGATATATGATACCAATGTGCACAAACAACATCAGGTCAACCGAATCAATAAGTCACACATGCACCCAAACCAAAATCATAACCAACTAGTATGCAACTAATTTATTGGGTAGGAATATCTAATGTCAACCAAACCCTAGATAGGTCACATGACATCACTAAAGTGCACGCATACTAGCAGTACTCTTCGGATCAAAAAACAAGAGTCGAGACTGAATAACTGAAAAATTAGATTTTTAACTCAAATATCAAGAAAGAATAAGTATCAAGCAGGAAAACAAGTAAAATGAAGTCAAGGTAAATCAACCTACTCAGAAAATATAATAACCGTGAATTTAAGGTAAATTGAACTATAGAATCAATGGAGAAGTACCCGCCTCGCAATGAAGTGTATATATATATATATATATATATATATATATATATATATATATATCGGAAAGAACCACCTCACGAGCAAGGGAATGTATCCGAAATCCAAGTCCTATATCAAGGTCACAGTTTAGCTATTTATACAATTATAATTAGCCAAACTAAATACTTAACTACAATAAGATACATTCTAAGTCATTTGTGCATCATCAAAATCCCTATTTGTTAAGGTACTCCCAATCAACCTAATGTGTTGAGTTTAGGGTGGCCACAAACTAACCCAAAATCCAATTTCTAAAATCTACAAATCGTAAAGTAGAAATCCTAGACAATCGACCCCAAAGCAATAAGGATTCACATGATACAATAGGCTACCAATCCAAACCTAGGTTAGCTTCCAAACCCAACTCACGACAACACATGATCAATAGAACATGCTAATGCCAAACCACTCAACACAAACTCAAGGCAAACCATATTACAAAACCAAACCACAAACCTAATTCTTGAATGCTCAACACCCCCAAGTATAGCCCTAGATCCGAGCATTACTACAACAATTGGAGAAGATCGATCACCACTCTAATCCATAGCCTAAGTCAAACAGCCTCACCTAGGACATGATCAACCTCTAGCCTCACAAATGACACACGACACAATAACAAGATCAAAATCACAACTCCAATTCAGAACTAACACATCCAAAATAGAATTTACACTTCCAAATCAGATCCACCGTTAATTCAAGTCTACATTAGCCTTAATTCAAATTTGAATTAACCTTAATCCAAACTATTGTTTCTATCAAGCTCTACAACTCTAGTTCATCTAAATAGATCAAAGTGTTTCCTCATCCAAATCATATCCTTCTAGAATGGCTACCAAATTAATACCCACCAAACCAGCTACTAGACCTCCGACAAAGAACTGCCGGTTGAACATAATAAGCATCTGGGAAAACCAACCACTAAACGCAACCACATCAACCTCCAAGATATATTCCTCAAGAACATAACATTTATCCATGTGTCCTAAACCATATCCAACCCACAATCACATTACCATATCCAAACACAACACTATAATCAAAACCCAAGACAAACCAATAACAACACAGAATTTAACCTCACACAAATCTGTAGCAAAGAGCGGCAATACCATATAGAAACCTAGTTCCTTTCTACTCAATCACTAGCTAATGGAAAACCTCTACAAAAATTGAATCTGACTGGCAATTAGAAACTATCGAAGGCTACGATCAAGCAACGAAGAGGACAGCGGCACACCCGGAGATTGCGATGGCTTGTCAATGGTTGCGATGATGGGGAAACCGAGTGGCCAGGAAGCACAGCTACGTCACAAGAGGAAGGAGAGGAAGAAAAAGGATAAGGTTTCCCTCTTAGCTTACGTGGAGAGGAAAATCACAAGGGAGGATGCTCGATTTGGCTTTGGCATTAGGCGGTTGGTGAAGAGTAGAGGGGACGTGTTTGCATGATGCGGGTTGCAGCGCAAGCAGAAGAGGAAATGGAAAAAAACAAAATAAATAAGTGATGCTGGTGTTTTTGCGAAAAAAACTTTAATTTTTCATATTTAACATTCTCCCCCACTTACAAAAATTTAGTCCCCAAATTTTACTATTTAATTGAATCAAATACTATCACTTAATAATCAATAATAGTACCGAACAAAAACATACAATAAGCACCTTTGGTATCAGATGAGATTAGCAAAATTTGACTGTGTTCTCGAGCTCCCAAGTCGCCCCTGTTAGGATGTATACTAAAAGCCTTGTCTTTTGGTTAGGATACATCTACATTTTAAAGAGAATCAGAAAATCACACAGTGCATGTTTATATTAGTATTTGCACTAAACGTCTGATGCTTGGCATTGTAGAGAACATGGTTCGTGGTGTCGCACAGAAGATCATGTTATCAGGTTCCTTATCGAAGCATACGAAAGAGGCTCATAACTAAGATGGAGTTGGACAAACCATCAGGATGGTTGTAGTGTAATTAAGTGTGGTTTATCTTAACCATAGGATTACACTAGTGTACTTTGTATACATTGAGTAAGACCAAAAGAGAGGTCATCCAATTTTTGTACTGACTTAGTAAATTGGATTAGACTTCGGATAATATTATGGAGTACGATCTCTTAATCCCAAAATAATGACGGGCATATATTATTAATTATTATATCTTTGATTTACCAATGGGCGAGATCTATTCTGTTAGATCGATAGGCTCGGTAAGTTGAGAGATAATATTAATAATATGATGTGCCATTGATTATTGACGGAATCCGTGTCCTGGTGAGTCAGGGTGATGATGCCCCATTGGTGAGCTCAAAAAGATCGTCATGTCAAATCTTGCAAGTGGACTATAGTCCAGCTGATGAAAAGGTTGAGTGGTACTAATCAAGGATCAAGAGGATAATTAATTTAATTATCAGTAAATCAAATTAATTATCGGGCATACGATATCTTAAACATGGGGAGATGGATGACTCGTAATAGGTGGAGCCCATATAAAAATATGGGGGTTGGTGAAGAAGTACAATGGGATCCTTTAGTGGAATGGATCTCCATTAATGGATCGAGTTTGGATCCATTAGCGGGCCAAGAACCAACTCCTCCTCATGGTCCCTATCTTAGCCCAATAAATATCACATAGGAGTCATGATACAAGGTCGGTTATTTGAGAAATTAATCTATGATTAATTAAAGGAATAATCTTCGGTTGTTTAAGGAATTAATCTATGATTAATTAAAGGAATAATCTTTGATTATTTAAGGAATTAATCTATGATTAATTGAGGGAATAATCTTTGATTATTTAAGGAATTAATCTTTAGTTAATTAAAGGAATTAGTCTCTAATTAATTGGAATGTTTTCCGATTAATCCCCTATAAATATAACCTCCCTCTCTCTCTCTCAATCTAATCTCTCTTCTCTCCAACCTACGGGGCCGGCGGTATTGGGAAGAAGAGGACCACCTCCTCTTCTTCTCTTGGTGTTTCTTTGCATCCTTAAGGTCACAACCGATCACCGAACAAGGGAGAAGAAGACTTCATCCCTTGGTGGCGCGCGGCTGGGCAAGGAAGTGAAGAACCGACGGTGATAGGTTGAGAGGTGCGCCAGTGTTGGAGGAGAAGGGAAGCCTCTCTTCTCCTTCTTTCTCGCATTCTTCCTCCTCCGCTTCTGCTACAGACGTACACGGGGCAAGGAGGAGTCTTCTTCCTTGTTGTGGCATGCGGAAGCAAGGGAGGAAGAGGTTTGGTGCGCCGGCGAGAGTGACTCCTCCCTTTTGGTGTTTGTCATCGAAAAAGGGAGGTCTCATGAGCTCCTCTTCCTTGTGGTGTTGCTGTTGTGAGGTAGGAAGAGGATAGAGAGGTTGGTGTGGGGTGTGGTGGAGGAGAAGAGCTTCTCTTCTCGGCTTCATCATTGCTTCCTTGAAGGGCTACCGACGGTGAGCCAAACCCTAACCCTAGGGTTTGGTGACTTGGCGCAAGGTAAGGAAGAAAGGAAGGACTAATTCAAGGGCCTTGGTGACTCCGCAACTTGGTAGATGTTGGTGCAGGAAGCACCAGATCGAACCTTGTTTTGATATTGGCAAAGGATTCAAAGTTAAGGGTTATTTGTTGTCTAACAATGCTGCTTGAGAGTGCAGGAAACAAAGTCCTAGCGAAGGGCTGCTAGGCACCTGACGATGGGCAGTCAGGAAACCAAGTCCTGGCGAAGGGCTGCTGGGGAAAAACCAAGTCCTGGCGAAGGGCTGCTGGGCGAAACTCAAGTCCTAGCGAAGGGATGCTAGGCACCTGACGATGGGCTGTCAGGAACTCAAGACCTGGCGAAGGGCTGCTGGGCAAAAACCAAGTCCTGGCGAAGGGCTGCTGGGCGAAACTCAAGACCTGGCGAAGGGCTGCTGGGCAAAAGTCCAACTGGAGGATCCCGTTGGCACCAGGTAAATTCTCCCGAGAGGAGTAGGTGAGGACGCGTTCCCCTTCGAGGGAACATTAGGCGTCGGTTCGACCTAGGGCTCCATTTTGGAGACCCAAAGTCAGAACCAAGACAGCCAAGGCTGTGTAAAATTAACTTATTAATTGCTGTTTTGGACTAACCCTGGATGCAGGACCGAAGGACTGTGTTTCTGCAGCTCAGAGAGCCTTAAAGGAGTGAGGCAGTAGCTGAGCAGGGCGCCCCGGATGTTTCGGGCGCCCCAGAGTCAACCCAAAGTCAGCAGAGCAAGTAAACGCCCCGACAGCAGCACATTTGGGGGCGCCCCGGATGTTTCGGGCGCCCCGTGCGCATCGGGCGCCCCGCGTGTCGCGGGCGCCCACTGTGCCACGCCACGGGCAGCTGCAGCAGCTCACCCTTGCGAAGAAGATGAAGCCTTGACCGGTCAACCCGGGCGCCCCGCGCGCGTCGGGCGCCCCAGTCAAATGTGATCCCGAAGAAGCAGAGATCAGCCTTGACCAGAGGGCTCGCCGGATCGAAAGCCACGTGGGGGGGGCGGCCCGAGCATCCCGGGCGCCCCCAGCCCTATAAAAGGGACCCTCGACCCTCTTCTGCAACAATCACTTGCTTCGACACTTCTGCGCTCTTCTGCTTCCGCGACACGCTCCAGAAATCTTCCAACTCAAGCTGACGACGTCCCGCTGCTCCGAAACTTCGATCTACACCGGACGTCGGTAACGAAGAGCTGTATTTAAAGTTTACTAAACTGTTCTTGTTATAATCTTTCTTGTAAACTTTTACAAACTTATAGAATTGCCCGCAGAAAATGGTCAACGACCGTGGGCCTTGGAGTAGGAGTCGACCCAGGCTCCGAACCAAGTAAACCGACTGTGTTTGCATTGTTCTGTGTTTCTTTTATTTCCGCTGCGCACCCGCTCTTTTTAAATCCGAACGAATTACGACATTCACCCCCCCCTCTCTCGCATTTCTCGATCCAACAAGTGGTATCAGAGCGGGGTTATTCAAAGTTGGTGCAACCACCACTTTGAAATTTTTTTTTTCGGATTTTTTTTCGCTTTATTTTTCAAATAAATAATATCTGTGAGTGTATTTAAAATATCCTTACGCCTTTTTCAATTCTGAATTCTCATTTTCTCACCATAAGTCAGAATTGATAAAATAATCAATTTGTGAAAACTTGTCGTAAAATTTTTTTTTATTATATTAATATTTTTCCTCGAAATTCGTGCTATCTTAATTCGAGAAATTTTTTTTCCCCTTACTTTTTCTTCATTAATCAAAATTGTTAAAATCAACATTTTCTAAAAATTTTATTATTATTTTTAATATTTTCCCTCGAAATTCGTGTAATATTTTTTGTTGCTCCCGCACTACTAATCCAAGACCAAGTCTTGGTACATCTCTTCTTTTTATTGTGTGCAAGATTTAAACTAATGGCCAATCAAGAATGGAATAGTACCCGTCCACCACTCTTCTCCGACAAGAACTTCAACTCTTGGTGAAGTCAAATGGAGTCGCTTCTAAAAGCCCACATGGACCTATGGCTAATCATCCAAACGTGATTTTCTTTTCCCGTAGAAGATGGAATGTCGATCGCTTGGGAGAAATTGGACGAACCAACTCTGAGGAAGATCGAGACTGATGCTAAGGCAACAGTAATCTTGCAATGTGGTCTAACCAACGAGCAACTCAAACTAGTCGGTTCATTTGGATGTGCTAGAGAAATTTGGGAGAAATTGATCAATCTTCATCAGGAAATCTCAGATGAAGAAGAAGATCAGGTAAGTTATCTCGCACTCTCGGTCCAAGCACAGACATCCGAGTCAGAGTCTGAACCTGAACCTAGAGTCGAAATCGAACCAGCAGAATCAGACAACGAACTGACTGAGATGGTAACCAATTTCAAATTCTTTTCTAAATTAGAATTAAATAAGCAAATAGATACTATAATGGTCGAGAAAGGTATAAGTTTTATTGCAGGGAAAACTCCAAGAGAATTGCAAAAGAGGCCTCAACTAGAACCTGAGTCCAACTCAGACTCAGAATCTGACGACAAAGAAAGGTATCCTCGGAAACTTGTCCGGTTAGCTCGCGACCACTACAAAATATTGAGGAAACAATCAAGCAAAGGGAAGATGGCTAAAATCATGGGGGAGACCTCCAAAAGGGAATCAAATGGTAAATTTACAGTATTTAATAATCCATTATTTACTATGAACAACATGATTAATTCATATGAAAATGTAATTCATAACATTGCTTATTTCGAAAATCTAGAATATTATTACCATTTTGAAGTGACTTAAATAATTTTTTTTATTAAATTGCATGTTTGATTGATTGATTGTTTATTTAATTTCTGCAATTTACCATGCTTAAACTTAGGATAGTTAGCTTAAGGACTTAACCAATTACTTGAAATTTGAAAACATAGTATTGGGAGGAGGTGAGATGATAGTACGTTGGGGAAACCAACTCTAATAAGATCAAGTCTACTTGGTCTCTTTAGACTGGTGAAACCAGCCGAAGCTACCGATCCAAGACCCAAGCTAGTTAGACCAGAAAATGACCTAATTTAATTTGAAAATGAAATTTCATTAAAAGGTTTTGTCAAGGAAAGGGTGGATGATCCCATAAGGCTACGACCAAAGAAGGTCTAGTGCCTCGCCAAGACCTGGAAGCCAATTTCTGAAATTCAAATTCAAATTATCTTTTGTCAAATTCGAATCTAACATAAATTTCAAATAATTATAGATTCTAATCTGTTTTCAAAATTTCTATTTTTCAAACTTATTCTATTTCAAAAATCACTTAATCAGTGTTCAAAATTTCTGCTTTCTACACTTATTTTTTTTAAAATCTGTTTTCAAAATTAAATAACTTTTTTCAAAATAAATGAAAATTCCTTTTCAAAATTAATTTTTACCTTTAAACCTGTCTCACAAGAACTTTTAAGGCTAACTGTTTGAAAACCCTAGATTGGGTGAGACAGGAAAATTAAGTTCAAATTAAAATTAATTTTATGTTGTGTTTTAATTCAGAGGATAATCCCAACATAGTCAAACCATGATTAACATAGTCAAACCTTAGTCAACTGAGTCAAACATGGTCAAACCTAGTCAACACTAAGGTCTTAGATAAAGTCAGTCTATGTCGGATACAGGGGGAGTTCTTCTTAATGTTTTTTTTATTTCTCAAAATCCTTATGCTTTAAAACTTATTTTCATCTCAAAAATAAGGCTTTCAAAAGTTGATTCAAAAACCTTAAACTGTGTTATTCCAAATTGAGTTTTCAAAAATTTATCTCCTTGAAAGTTTCATACTCAGCAGATTATTCAAAATTATTCTTTTGTTGTTAATAAACCCTAAAGACACAGAGGAAGGTCCACTTCATGATCTACTAGGACTCCTAGGATGTGTAAAATTTAGGGGGAGTTTGATTCAAAAGAAGAATTTCTGAAATTTTTTTTGGTAATTATTTGTTTTGAAGTTATTAGATAATTCTTATAATTTAAATCAAACCCTAAAACTCAGAGGAAGATCGCTTGTAGTCAACAAGCTTCCTAGGACTGGGTCAAGTTTAGGGGGAGATGAAATTAAAAGAATTATTGAATATTTTCAAAATTATATGTTTTCATGCACTGCAAGTTCAAAATCCTTTTGAAAACTTAAATAATTTTTCTGTCCAAATACTATTATTTTACAAAATTCTTGTGGCTTATGAAATTAATTTTATAATATTTACTTGAATTGGAGAAAATTTTCCAGGACACTTAGGAAAATGTCCTTGTAGTCAACAAGGTTTCCTAGGATTGTGTCAGACTGGAAAAGAAACCTAGTCAAGTAAAATATTTTGTGTTCAAAATGCATAATCCTTTTCAAAAATTACTTATACTTTTCAAAGTCTAAGTCTTTTCAAAATTACTTATATCTTTCAAAGTCTAAATACTTTTTAAAAGTACTTATGTGTTTCAAATCTTAATTTATTTCAAAAGTACTTAGATTTTTCAAGAATGCATAATATTTATTTCAAAAGTACTTTTGAAGATTCAAAAGCACTTATATCTTCAAAAATACATAATATCTGTCAAAAAGTACTGCTATAATATTTTCAAAAGTATAAATATTTCTCAAAGCAATATTGTTCTAAGTGCGTGAATTTTCTAAAAGATTGGCCTACAAATATAAAATATCTTTTCAATACTTTTCAAATAAAGTTTTGTTGGTGCAATTTAAAACTGTTTGCTATACTTTCAAGAATTATCCTAAGTATTTTTATGCTTTCAAAACCCATAGGCTCTGATACACAAACGCTCTCCTTAAAACTTCTCTCAAAATATTTTTATATTAGACTTAAAAATGGTCTAAAACATAAGGAGAAGAGTTTTACATTAAGGGGGAGAGAAAGGGAATGTTTATTTTTAAGCTATTTCAAAATTTCTAAGTGGTTCAAAGTTATTTTTAGTGCATGTTTTTCTAAATAAAATTTTCCTTAGTAATCAAAATTTGTCTGAAAAAAAAGGGGGGTTTTTAACAAAGTTTAAGCTGGCTTTTCAAAAGTGTGTCTATGGATACAAATACTTTTGCTCTTTTTGAAAAATACTTTGTCAAAAACTTATTTTTGGTAGAACTCAAAACTCCCCATTAGAAACCTTGCTAACCCATGTATGCTTTTGATATATGTCAAAGGGGGAGGAAAGGTCAAAGTTAAGTATTTTAACTATTTTATAACACAAGTATTCAATATTCAGGGTCTTAGGGGGAGTATGAAAAATAAGGATTTTTTTTTCCAACTCTACAGTTATGCTTCACTGTTTACCTTATGCTCTTAACTGTTGTAATTTTTTTTCCTTAACTTTGAATTGTGTTGCCATAATCAAAAAGGGAGAGATTGTTGGTGCAGGAAGCACCAGATCGAACCTTGTTTTGATATTGGCAAAGGATTCAAAGTTAAGGGTTATTTGTTGTCTAACAATGCTGCTTGAGAGTGCAGGAAACAAAGTCCTAGCGAAGGGCTGCTAGGCACCTGACGATGGGCAGTCAGGAAACCAAGTCCTGGCGAAGGGCTGATGGGCAAAAACCAAGTCCTGGCGAAGGGCTGCTGGGCGAAACTCAAGTCCTAGCGAAGGGATGCTAGGCACCTGACGATGGGCTGTCAGGAACTCAAGACCTGGCGAAGGGCTGCTGGGCAAAAACCAAGTCCTGGCGAAGGGCTGCTGGGCGAAACTCAAGACCTGGCGAAGGGCTGCTGGGCAAAAGTCCAACTGGAGGATCCGGTTGGCACCAGGTAAATTCTCCCGAGAGGAGTAGGTGAGGACGCGTTCCCCTTCGAGGGAACATTAGGCGTCGGTTCGACCTAGGGCTCCATTTTGGAGACCCAAAGTCAGAACCAAGACAGCCAAGGCTGTGTAAAATTAACTTATTAATTGCTGTTTTGGACTAACCCTGGATGCAGGACCGAAGGACTGTGTTTCTGCAGCTCAGAGAGCCTTAAAGGAGTGAGGCAGTAGCTGAGCAGGGCGCCCCGGATGTTTCGGGCGCCCCAGAGTCAACCCAAAGTCAGCAGAGCAAGTAAACGCCCCGACAGCAGCACATTTGGGGGTGCCCCGGATGTTTCGGGCGCCCCGTCCGCATCGGGCGCCCCGCGTGTCGCGGGCGCCCACTGTGCCACGCCACGGGCAGCTGCAGCAGCTCACCCTCGCGAAGAAGATGAAGCCTTGACCGGTCAACCCGGGTGCCCCGCGCGCGTCGGGCGCCCCCAGTCAAATGTGATCCCGAAGAAGCAGAGATCAGCCTTGACCAGAGGGCTCGCCGGATCGAAAGCCACGTGGGGCGGGGGCGCCCCGAGCATCCCGGGCGCCCCCAGCCCTATAAAAGGGACCCTCGACCCTCTTCTGCAACAATCACTTGCTTCGACACTTCTGCGCTCTTCTGCTTCCGCGACACGCTCCAGAAATCTTCCAACTCAAGCTGACGACGTCCCGCTGCTCCGAAACTTCGATCTACACCGGACGTCGGTAACGAAGAGCTGTATTTAAAGTTTACTAAACTGTTCTTGTTATAATCTTTCTTGTAAACTTTTACAAACTTATAGAATTGCCCGCAGAAAATGGTCAACGACCGTGGGCCTTGGAGTAGGAGTCGACCCAGGCTCCGAACCAAGTAAACCGACTGTGTTTGCATTATTCTGTGTTTCTTTTATTTCCGCTGCGCACCCGCTCTTTTAAATCCGAACGAATTACGACATTCACCCCCCCCCTCTCTCGCATTTCTCGATCCAACAGTGAATGTTAGTGAGAGCCCTAGAGCCAATCATGTGATGGTTGTTGTATGGACTCATTGTATCATATTTCATATATATATAAAGGCATTTGATTATGGTTATTATACTTACTTGTATTGGTGCCAAATAACTAAGTGTAATAACGTCCTTGGTAGTAGGTTCATATCTATATCAATCGATTGGTTGAATCGATAGTGAGATGATATAGAGAACACTACTCTTAATTATTCCTAGTCAAGTATTAACATTCAGGGACAATGTTAATGCATAGAGACTAGCATGTAGGTCAACACGATGACTTGATCTCACAAGTCATGGATATGAGATATCAAGTTGACACATGAGTATGCATTGGAGAATGTATACTGAATGACCCACCATGAGAAAGTATCATGGATCGTTATATGAGTGTCATATACTTTCTCATGTGACTATTAGTATGACTATTAGTCCTTAGACCTGAAGTCACCATAGTTCCCTACATAAGGAGTTATGTACTTTGGTTTCGTCAAACGTCACCCGTAACTGGGTGGACTATAAAGGCGATTACTGGGTATGTAACAAATTATGCGGAGGGATGTGAGTGATGTAGATGGGATCTATCCCTCCTATATGACGGGAGAGATATCATAGTCTTGATAGAGTGAGATCACTAAGTGCATGGCCATGCCCAAATAAGGCAATATGAGATATTGAGCTTATTTGATTATAGTGAGTCTACTTGGAGTTCAAGACACATAGATTGATTGGAGGATGACACGGTCTATGCTTCATAGAAGATCAATCTAGATATCGACGATAGAAGGACATTGTCACATATTATGAAAGTCATAATTAGTAGTCACATTGGTGATGTTGGATCTCAACATTCTTGTAACTTGGGTAGCAATGATGTGTTGCTAGATACCGCTCATTGCTTATGTTTCTAAGAGGTTAGAAGCATTGCCAACGTTACAAGAACCTATAGGGTCACACACAAAGAACAAATAGATGGAGAAAAAATGAAGTCAAGTTTGACTTGGCTAAATATGGAAAGTCCATAAAAGGCAAGTTTGACTTGACCCAAATCCAAATCAAGTTTGACTTGACTTGGTTCCACTTCAAGTTAGACTTGACATGGGAGAAGAAATGGAGTCAAGTTTGACTTGACTAAATATGGAAAGTCCATAAAAGGCAAGTTTGACTTGACCCAAATCCACCTCAAGTTAGACTTGACTTAATGCCACATCATGGTGATGAATTGGCATGGAGCCAACCATTGATGATGCTCCACATCATCAAGAGCATTAAGTGTGGATGCCACCTCATCAAGGAAGATTAATGGTCAAGTTTGACTTGACCAAAAGGCCACCTCACCTTGACTTGACCAAGTGATGACTTGGCTTGGTATTTGACCAATGATGATGCTCCACATCATCTCCAAAGGTTGTAACCCCCCATTTGAATTTGAATTCAAATTGAAAGGGGGTTATGGCCGGCCACTTAATGGCCATTAATGGCCATTATGTGGCCGGCCACAATGAGAGAAAAAATGGAGTTTTGGTTCCATTTTTCATGGTGTGTCTTCTCTTCTTCCTCCTCCAAGTGTTGGTGCTCTTCTTCTTCTTCTCCTCTTGGCCGAACCCTTGAAAGGTGCTAGCACACCTAAAGAGTTTCCTCCATCCACTTTGTTCGCGTGGATACTTCTAGAGGGACGGCACTTGACGTCCTAGAGATCCGACATCCAAAAGGAGCGAGCGGGATTAAGCGGGGCACGCACCAAAGGTAAAATGGTTTATCCCTCTTTAGATCTAGGAGTAGATCGAGTTTTGAGCATGAAATGAATACGTGAATTTTGTTTTGGAATTTTTCTTCGCACGAGATCCATGGCTTTGGGTTCTCGGGGTTTCCGCGACGCGAAAAGGCGGTTTTCGCGGCCCGAAAAACCCTACAGTGAATACTTAAGTCAAGAGTTTCAAGATTATCTTAGGGACAATAGGATATTGTCCCAATGGACTCCGCCGTATACACCACAGCATAATGGTGTATCTGAGAGGCGCAACCGAACCTTGATGGACATGGTTAGGTCGATGATGAATCATGCAACTCTTCCAAAATCCTTTTGGGGCTATGCACTTAAGACAGCTGTTTACTTGCTAAATAGAGTCCCGACCAAGGTAGTCTCAACTACTCCATATGAGACATGGAATAGTAAGAAACCTCACTTAACTCACCTTAAGATATGGGGTTGTCCTGCTTATGTGAAGCGGACTGTATCAGACAAATTGGATGCTAAGTCTGATAAATGTCTATTTATTGGATACCTAAGGAAACGAAGGGTTACCAATTCTATCATCCCTTGGAACAAAAGGTGTTTGTTTCAAGGCATGCTGTATTTCTGGAAAAAGAATTTCTTTTCAAGAAAACAGTGGAGTGACATTGAACTTGATGAAGTTCAGAAACTCCAATAGACATTACAGAGACACCTAGTCAAGACCCACAACTAATAACTCATAATGATGAGCTATCAGTTGAACCTAAAACAACACCACCTCTTCGTAGGGTCTGATAGGACACGAATATTCGAGAGATACGGATTTCTCATAAGTGAATCGAACTGTTGGTGAT
>JAGFNQ010005408.1:0-76068 GCA_024364735.1 Boesenbergia rotunda | reverse complement strand
AATATTCCAGAGAGATACGGATTTCTCATAAGTGAATCGAACTGTTGGTGATATGAGAGAAGTGTCCTAAGGCAATCGCCTTATGATGTAAACATTTATATTAATAAATGATAATTCACTATTTGAGTATACATGTTTTGTGTGTTTGATTGGGATCTTAAACTCATCTACCGAATGTCCGTAATACAACTCACAGCATAAGAGAATTTGTGATGGGATCACAACTAGTGATTATCTCTAATGTGCAATTGTGAAGTATTGAAATTATCCCTAGTCGATGAATTGATAAAGACGGACGCTATCAATTCTGTTGAGACTAGCATGGGTTATTCTCTAATCAGCTGATTCTCACTGGCTGGTGACATTGGGATGTCCGGAGATAAACATGGATGCTAGTTAAGGGAACTAGTTCATTGGAGTGACTAGCTGTAAAACTTCATATGGTTATCTATATAGATATGTCAATGAAGTTCTTACTGCAGCTTAAGTGCGATGTTCCTTTGACTTGCGGTGTTCAAGTCATCTTGGTCATGGAGACTTATACTTTAACATCTTAAGCAAGCATCTCCAAGGAGGTGTGGACCCAGGATGATCGGGTATAAGCCGAAGTGCCCGAAGATGTTTGAACAGCCTACAAAGGATTCACCACTCCTTGCGAGGAGATGTATACCCAGGCCTATCGTCGGATTGTTACTCAAAACCTCTGGCCAGAGTATATCATGTTTAGAGTGCGAGTCTCTTACATTAGAGTAATTAGAAATCCAAAGGACGAGAAAGACACTACTTGGGCTAGGTGTGACGTAGTCAGCCTAGTGGGGACTGACACCATAGACCGTGTCCTGAACCAAGTGGGTATAAGGTGGTGAAGGGAATGGGGCACGATTCATTAGAGCTACTGAAGGGTTTCAGAGTAATTTCTTCTGAGGTCAAACCGTTGATCTTTCGATTAATTGGGGATCATGATGTACTACTAGGTGCCACTCATGATCGTTCTATAATTAATGGGTTAATTATAGACGGCCAACATAAATCGAAAGCCTATTTAGTCACACGCACTACGAGTAATCCGAGGGATTTAAAACGAGTTGAAAATTGGATTTTCTGATCAAGAGAAATAAGTCGAATCTGAGTTAATCAGAGGCGCAATGGAAGCTAAAAATGGTTAAGTCTTTTGAAGGCTTATTGGGCGAATTAAATGAGTTTAATTCGTGACCGGTTCGGGTTGGTTTGGCCGGCCAAAGAGGGTGCTAACCCTCCTTGTGGTGGCCGGCCATTAAAGGGAATTAAATCAATTTATTTGGTTTAATTAATAAAATAAATCTAGTGTGATTTATTTTATAAATTATGGATAAATAAATTTGTATAAAGAAATTTATATAAATAAATTTGTAGAAATTTATTCTTTTTATGGAAGTTAAAATAATCCATGAATTGATTTATTTTAATTTTATAAAATGAATTAAGAATTGATTTTTCCATAATAAGAAAGTTTATAAATTTTTTATAAAATTTATTCCATAATTTAAAGAGAAGAAGATTTTGTTTTATTATAAATTAGTTATAATAAGACTCGGCTTAAACGGAATAATTAATAAGAGAATTTATAAGATAAATTTCTTATAACTAATTCCGTTAATTCCGTTAATTTGGTTTAGAGGGAGACTTAGCAAAGGAGTTGCTACTATATAAAGGAACCAAAGGCAAGCCCTTATTCCGAATCAACTAATCAAGTTGTGAAGAGCTCTCCCTCTCTCTCTCTTCTCTTCTCCCTCCCCTCTCCTCCATTAGGGCCGGCGCCCACTTGGTGACCTAGGGCCGGCGCCCTTCCTCCATCTAGGGCCGGCGCACCTCATCCACTTCCTTGGGTTGTGGCGTGAGCATTCAAGAAGAAGGAGAGCCCGAACAAGAAGAAGAAGAAGTGGATAGCGATTCCTCTCTTCTCGGAATTCGATTCCGTTACTTCGTTGGTTAGTTTCCTAATTCTTCTCTTGATCTTCTTTGTTGTGCCTATAGAGAATCTAGTAGTTCTCGTCGGCACAAAACTCGTGACTTTGCGAAGTCATCCCGAAGAGAACTCGGTGTGGACGCGAATAGAGGCGAAGCTTCCAAGGGACGCTACGGTTGGATCTCGTCCCTTACTTCGAGTTACGAGAGGTATAATGTAAATTAGTTTACTTTTCCGCAAAGTTTTATTTTATGATTATGTCAACACACTATAAGGTTGCATGCTAGATACGAAGTTAAAATAATTTAGGAAATTATTTTATGCAAACTCTTCCGCTACACGTAAAAATTTAAAAATTTTACGAACTCGTATCCTTGTCGACATGCACCCGGTCCCAACAACACCACCTCTTCGTAGGTCTGATAGGACACGCAATATTCCAGAGAGATACGGATTTCTCATAAGTGAATCGAACGACGTGTTACTCATAAGCGATGACGAACCTATCAGTTATGAAGATGTTCTGAAATGTTCAGAAAGGGACAAATGGCTTGAAGCCATGAAGTCGGAAATGGATTCCATGTACGAAAATCAAGTATGGGACTTGGTTAACCCACCTGAAGGGATTAAGCCCATAGGGTGCAAGTGGGTTTTCAAGAAGAAAACTGACATGGAAGGTAATGTTGTTACCTTTAAGGCTAGATTAGTGGCAAAAGGATATCGTCAGAAACAAGGAATTGATTATGACGAAACCTATTCGCCAGTAGCCATGCTTAAATCCATTCGGATGCTCCTAGCCATAGCAGCTCATTATGATTATGAGATATAGCAAATGGATGTAAAAATAGCTTTCCTTAATGGAAACCTGCTTGAGGATGTATACATGATACAACCTGAAGGTTTCACATCGGTTGATAAAACCAAAGTATGCAAGCTTCGATGATCCATATATGGACTGAAGCAAGCATCCAGGAGCTGGAACATCCGTTTTGATGAGACAATCAAAGAGTTTGATTTCTCACAAAATCCTGACGAACCTTGTGTGTACAAGAAGGTTAGTGGGAGTGCAGTCGTATTCCTAGTATTATATGTCGATGACATATTACTTATAGGAAACGATATATCAGTCTTACAGACAGTTAAAATTTGGTTGTCCAAAACTTTCTCCATGAAAGACCTGGGAGAAGCAACCTATATCCTTGGGATTAGAATCTATAGAGATAGATCAAAACGGTTGCTTGGTCTTTCACAGTCTACATATATAGACCGAGTGCTAAAAAGGTTTAGCATGTCGGAATCCAAGAAAGGTTATCTTCCCATCAGGCATGGGATCAACCTTTCAAAGTCTATGTGTCCGCGCACAGAAGACGAGAGGATTTGCATGAATAAGATTCCTTATGCATCCGCGATAGGATCTATCATGTATGCTATGTTATGTACAAGGCCCGATGTATCGTATGCTCTGAGCGTCACAAGCAGATACTAGTCGGATCCAGGAATGGATCATTGGGCGGCTGTCAAGACAATCCTTAAGTACTTAAGAAGAACTAAGGATGTGTTCCTAATATATGGAGAAGGAGATATGGTAATACGTGGGTATACAGATGCCAGTTTCCAGACAGATAAGGATGACTCCAAATCTCAGTCTGGATACGTATTTACTTTGAATGGAGGCGCAATAAGTTGGAAGAGTTCCAAACAAGACATCGTAGCGGATTCTACCACGGAAGCGGAATATATCGCAGCTTCGGAAGCAGCAAAGGAAACAGTCTGGATCAAAAAGTTCGTCTCCGAACTTGGTGTGGTTCCAACCATTGATGAAGCAGTGCCGGTTTACTGCGACAACAATGGATCTATTGCACAAGCAAAGGAACCAAGGTCTCATCAGTGATCCAAACATGTGTCTCGCCGCTATCATCTGATCAGAGAGATTATAAGTAGGAATGACATACAAATTGAGAAAATTCCCACTGAAAGGAATTTAGCGGATCCTTTAACTAAGGCCTTGCCTCAAAGCAAGTTTGAGGGTTATGTTAGAGCCTGTGGTATTGGATACCGTAGCGATTGGCAATAGGCCAAGTGGGAGTTTGTTAGTAATATGAGAGAAGTGTCCTAAGGCAATAGCCTTATGATTGTAAACATTTATTTTAATGAAAATTCACTATTTGAGTATACATGTTTGTGTATTTGATTGGGATCTTAAACTCATTTACTGAATGTCCGCAATACAATTCACAGCATGAGAGAATTTGTGATGAATTCACAACTAGTGATTATCTCTTCATGTGCAATTGTGAAGTATTGAAAATATCCCTAGTCGATGAATTGATAAATACGGACACTATCAATTCTGTTGAGACTAGCATGGGTTATTCTCTAATCAGCTGATTCTCACTGGCTGGTGACATTGGGATGTCCGGAGATAAACATGAATGCTAGTTAAGGGAACTAGTTCATTGGAGTGACTGACTATAAAACTTCACATGGTAGTCTATATATAGACATGTCAGTGAAGTTCTTACTGCAGCTTAAGTGCGATGTTCCTTTGACTTGCGGTGTTCAAGTCATCTTGGTCATGGAGACTTATACTTTAACATCTTAAGCAAGCATCTCCAAGGAGGTGTGGACCCAGGATGGTTGGGTATAAGCCGAAGTGCCCGAAGATGTTTAAACAGCCTACAAAGGATTCACCACTCCTTGCGAGGAGATGTATACCCAGGCCTATCGTCGGATTGTTACTCAAAGCCTCTGGCCAGATCATGTCATGTTTAGAGTATGAGTCTCTTAAATACATGAGAGTAATTAGAAATCCAAAGGACGAGAGAACGTTACTTGGGCTAGGTGTGACGTAGTCAGCCTAGTGGGGACTGACACACACAGACCATGTCCTGAACCAAGTGGGTATAAGATGGTGAAGGGAATGAGGCACGATTCATTAGAGCTGCTGAAGGGTTTCAGAATTATATCTGAGGTCAACCGTTGATCTTTCGATTAATTGGGGGTCATGATGTACTACTAGGTGCCACTCATGATCGTTCTATAATTGGTTGATTATAGACGGCCAACATAAATCGAAAGCCTATTTAGTCACACGCACTACGAGTAATCCGAGGGATTTAAAACGAGTTGAAAATTGGATTTTCCAATCAAGAGAAATAAGTCAAATCTGAATTTATCAGAGGCGCTTCGGAAGCTTAAAATGGCTAAGTCTTTTGAAGGCTTATTGGGCGAATTAAATGCGTTTAATTCGCGAGGGAAGGGCTTGGTGTGGCCGGCCAAAGAGGGTGCCCACCCTCTTTGGTTTGGCTGGCCACAATAAAAAAGAGAAACCAATTTAATTGGTTTAAATTATAAAATAAATCAAGCGCGATTTGTTTTATAAAATTATGGATAAAGAAATTATTTTATATAAAGAAATTTATATAAAGAAAATTGTAGAAATTTATTCTTTTTTATGGAAATTAAAATGAACCATGAATTGGTTTAATTTTAATTTATAAAATTAATTATGAATTGATTTTTCCATGATAAGAAAATTGTATACAAATTTTATTCCATAATTAAAAGGAGAGATGTATTTGTTTTATTATAAAGTTAGTTATAATAAAACTTGGCATAACGGAATAATTCATAAGAGAATTTATGAGATAAATTTCTTATGAAAATTTATTCCGTTAATTCAGTTAAAAGGGAGACTTGGCAATAGAGAGGCTACTATATAAAGGAACCAAAGGCAAGCCTTGAATTCTAACAATTAATCAAGAGATTAAGAAGCTCTCTCTCTCTCCCTTATTCTCTCTCTCTATCTAGGGCCGACGCATCCCCCTCTCTCTCTAGGGCCGGCGCACCCCCCTCTCTCTCTCTAGGGTCGGCGCACCCCCCTAGGGCCGGCGCCATCTTCCCTAGCCGTGAGCCACCACCAAGACGAAGCGGGTCGCGTCTTCTTCCTCCCTTCACGGAATCTTGATTCCGTTACTTGGTGGTTAGTTTCTATCTTTTCTCTCTTGATATTCTAGTTGTGCCTTTGGCGAATCTAGTAGTTCTCGTCGGCACAAAACTCGTGGCTTTGCGAAGTCATCCCGAAGAGAACTCAGCGTGGACGCGAATAGAGGCGGAGCTTCCAAGGGACGCTACGGTTGGATCTCGTTCCTTATTCGAGTTACGCGAGGTAACGAGTAAATTAGTTTACTTTCTGCAAAATTTTAATTTATGATCATGTCCACACATCATAAGGTCGCATGCTAGATACGTGGTTAAAAATAATTTAAGAAATTATTTATGCTAATTCTTCCGCTGCACGTAAATATTTTAAAATTTACGAACCCGTATCCTTGTCAACATGCACCCGGTCCCAACAGATAAGGCCCAGTCCAGGGTGCCCTAGACCCTCCAAGGCGCCTGAATGACTCAGGTGCCTAGCATCCAGGGCGCCTGGGTGCTCTTAGGCGCCTGAGTCCATTCAGGTGCCCAGGAGCAGCTTTCCAGCTGTTTCCTGTGTGTGTTTGCCTGTTTTGCCTCCAATTCTAGGTACCTGCAAGATACAAAAACACAAGACAAACACATGTATATCCTTAGCCTTAAAGGTTTGGTTTTGACTTCGGATTTCCCTCGAAACCCTAGGTTGAACTGACGCCTATGTTCCCATCCCAGGGGAACGCGCCTTTCACCTACTCCTCTCAGGAGACAGTTGCCACCCGACCCATCGTATTGGACTTTTGCTCAGCTTTACTCACCAGGACTTTTGCCTAATTATACGACCAGGACTTCTTGTCTAACTTCACTCATCTGGACTTTTGCCCAATCTTACGACCAGGACTTCGTGCCTAGTCCACGACCAGGACTTCTTGCCCGGCTTCACTTACCAGGACTTTTGCCCAGCTTCACTCACCAGGACTTCGTGTCCAGTCCGCGACTAGGACTTATTGCCCAACTTCACTCATCAGGACTTCGGTGCCCAGCCCTCGGCCAGGACTTATTGCCCAATTCCACGAACCAGGACTTCATGCCCAACCGTCGGCCAGGTCTTAGGTGCCAGCCCGCAGCCAGGACTTAATGCCCAATCCATGATCCGGATTTAGTGCTCAATTCTTCGAACCAGGACTTATTGCCTAGGTTAACTAGGACTTTCCTTCACTTTGGTACTATATTTTTTTGACTAACCCTTCCTTGTTCTAATGTATCACTAACTTAAGCATATTGTTAAACATTGAAACACTTAGAGGAGGGCATCACTGATGCATCTTGCACCTACACCATTGAGTTAGGGTTAGATCTATCATTGTGTGGACATAATATTCAAGTCAAGGGAATGCTCAAGGTTATCCAGTTGAAAGGATACCTTTGTCACTAGGGTTGTCCGGGCATACAACCTTGAGTATCTCACCCTAATTGGCTATTGATCCCCACAATTCATCCAATCAACACCACAATAAGCATAAACTCATATCAAATAAGAGTAAAACATTCATTGAAGCATTAGATCAAACAAAATATGTTCCAAACCATGTCAGCAATCCAAGGGCATTACACAAACCATGGAGTTTACATCAAATACACATCACATCTACTTCTTAGCCCTAGAACATGTAGAAATCTACTCGCAAGACATGGACTGAAACTCAAAAACTCAAAAATGGGAAGCTCTTATGCAAATCTAGAGAAAGAGAGGGACAATCTTAACCGATCTTGATGTTGAGTCTTCGGATCCAATCCCATCTTTAACGGAGATGGAGGAGAGTCAGAGATTTTGTGGAGTCACCGGAGATGGCCGGAATGAAGGGGGAGGGCTTAGAGATGGTTCCCCACAAAGGGGAAACTTCCTCCCCTTTTAAAGGGGAAACCCCCCTTTTATACTCGAGATCCATCAACTTAACACGACCTCGTGACACAGACCGTATGGTGTGGCTTGACCAAGCCGTGACACACACAGTTGGAAGGGCATGGCCAACCTTGGTCGTGCCCCACTTGAGCAGTGGGGCAAGACCAAGCCTTGGCTATGCATGGCTGGCATGGCTAGGGCAGGAGAGGGTCTCACGACCGAGCCATGGTTGTGCCTGGGTGGCATAGCCTAAGCATGGAGATGAGGCACGGGCCATGCCATGGGGCACAACCCTCTTCTAGTGGAGTACACGGTCATGCCAAGGGGCATGCCCACAGTGCACGGGTTGTGCTAGGGGGCATGGCTTGGCCATGGAAACTACATTGGTCGTGCCTCCGAGGCCACAACCAGCCTTGTTCATCTTCTGGCTCTATTTTGCTCCATTTATGGTCCGTTTAGCTCTAAAACGCTCCCTGAAAGTGAAAACAGAGGAAAAGCAAATCTCCGAATTAGAAATAAGAAGTATGCTGATAAAAGTTAAGAAAAGGGGCACAACAACGTAAATATGAATCAAGAATAGCAAATGAATGAGCATGTAAACAAGGATAAAAGGTATCAAATCTTTGCTTATCACACCCTCAGACTTAAACTTTTACTTTTCCTTAAGCAAACACTTTGCACATACTTATGTATTAATTGTTCTGCATCATAATCCCTAGTGATATAAGTTACCTCTATCAAATTTTCATTAACGAGCATGATATCAAAATTAATTTGAGAATATCCTAAGTGAAAGTTCTCCGTACTCGGTGCAATGAGTGACCATAGTTTATCAAGTGTCAACCCTAATGCCTAGTCAAGTCGTCATCTAACTAATCTCCTCATAGTCCCAGCGATAGGCAATTACCTGCCACACGCTTGGTTCCTTTCTTTCAAATTTCCCATGGTCTCAAAGGTGTGCTCGGATCAAGGGACTCCTAATATTTGTTTCCCCAGTAACCTAACTCGGTCTCAAAGGGACAAATTGTTAGGTTCCACTCATGAAACTATTTTTTAATCCCTTATTGAATTCAAATGATTTTTTTCCCATCATGCTTCCTTATGATTCAAAAGTGTAGCACTAGTGTAGCATCTCTAGCCCTAACTATACAAGAAAAAATGGGATTCGATTTTTTCGAGTGAATTTTAATGATCCAAGCCACATCTAGTAACCAAAATATAATTTGAATGATCACTATGCGGTACAAGAACTAGCAAGTTTTATGAATCATGACTATTTATCAAATTATCAACTTTTTAAAAATAGGCCAAGTGAAGAGAGGCCAAGTAAAGAGAGATCTTAAAACTAGGCTAAACTCAAATATCTCAATAAAATAATGCTCACTTCATGCTAATGAAGATAGAGACAAACATTCACTTGACATACTAGCAAAAACAAATGACAACATAAATGAAGAATATAAATTCAGAAGTATCTAACCAAGAATAAGATAAGTACCAATAATATGCATCCAACTATCTCTCAGAAAAGCCAAACTGAAACAAGCAAAACAACTACAAAGCAAAGATGCAACCAAACTAATTGAAACTCAAACTGACTATGTACATACTACCCCCCCCCCCCCCGACCTGGACAACACAATGTCCTACTATGGTCAAAAAGGAGGAGGAGGAGGAGGGTGGTGAGTTGGTGGTCGAAACGGTGGCGAAGGGTAAGGTCAAGAGGCAACTAGTCAGAAGGAGGCTGAGGACGTCTCGAGGAGAACCTTGGGATGCCCTCTATGTTCCCAATATGCTCATGGTACTGATAGAGAGAGTAAATTTACCATTGAGTAATGAAAATGTTGTCCCTAAATTCCCTATGCGCACTCTCTCATCGTAATAGTCCGAGACAAAACTAGACATGTCCAAATGAAAATCCCTCGTCGTTTGTAAGTGGTCCCTAACCTCTTGGAACTGCTCTTCAAGAAGTGTCTGGTTGCCCTCCAACCATCATTGGTGGTTGTCTAGCCCTCCTAAAGAGCTTCCAAAGAGGCTTACAAGTCAGAGAAATCAAATTTAGACGTCCCTACACTACCATAGACAAAAGAATGCCTCACCGGATCTGCATAGCCAAATGGCTCGATCTCATGTGCAATTGTCAGCTCGTGGGACTGAGCCGACTGCGGATTCCTAGAGGACGAGGGTGGTGTAAAGGCAGGCATGGTGGAGGTCGTATATCTAAGTATCCAATTGGCGGGATTGCGAATTGTGGTTAGTTTGGGATTCGGTAGGGGGAGCGGAAATTCACTCCTCCTAGGAAAGGCATAGTGGTCTCTATCCCAAACAATCATCTTCATGGCTAAAGGAGTATCTATATCAATTTTGGTATTGCCATGAATGACATCTAATCCAAACAATTTGCATTGCAAATATAATGTAATATGTGTTATAAACCCATCAAAAATAATGGTCCCTGTCGTAGCCTTAGCGGCCTTAACTAAAGTTTGCACGAAATGATATCTAGTGTCAAACCCAACATTGTGCAGCATTGCCCAAAAAATATCAAGTTCTATCTTCTCACCATCCCATCACTCTCAGCTCGACCAAAAATGGTCTTGAACATTACCCAGTGAAGGTAACGAAAGACGAGATTTTGAAGAGAAAAAGCTTTTAAGCTTAAAGGAAGATGGGAGTTCGTGGAGTCTGGTGAGTTGAGTCATAAAGGCATTACCATTAAAATTAATATCATAGTCCCTAGGTCCACTACGAGTAGGTTAAAACATTGATTAAAATCATACAGGATCCATAAGTGATCATGATTCATTAATCTAAAGCTAATTTTTGCATCATAGTCATTATCCGAAGTAAAGTTGACCTCTTAAGAACTAAGGAACTCTAGCACTAAGTGCGGGTAAGAAGGGTTAGCGGAATATATCATATCATTCCAATTTATGGCACTTATCAATAAGTCTACATCATCCTTAATCCCTAGAATAGTCATTGTATCAAGATCAAGATAACGAGTACAACCTAGTTTCCTAGCGACAAGTGTATCAAATCTAGATTTTTTATCATCATTTCGAAATAAAATTTCAAAAGCATTAATATCATCATTACCCTCGTCGCGTGCTCACCGCTTCCCCTTTTCTTTTGCTTTCGGCTTCTTGGGTACAATCTCCTTTCCCTTCTTGTTCTTTCTCGGATCATCTCCTCTGCCGCTAGAGGAGCCACTCTTCTAGAGCACCTATGGCTACCAAACAATTTAGGGGGGGGGGGGAGTGAGAGCTTGATCTTGGGAAAAGATTAGATCTACTTTTAGAAAGTGTAGATCTAGTCTTGGGGAAGAGAATGGTGACTCTTGGAGGGGAGAGGAGTAGTCTCTTAGAGAAGAGGTGAGTTTTTGGGGTGATATTGAGGCTCTTGGAGGAAGGAGATGGAAAAGAAGTAATTTGGGGAAGAAAAAGATTAGGGCTTTTTAGAGAAAGGGGTAGATGAGAGGGGAGGGGGTTGGGGGTCGTGCACCCTTAAAGGGGTGAACGACATCGAGTCAGCATGGGATGACCTAGGCCATGCCAAATGGCACGCCCCTGCTAGTCCCACAAGGTTGGGTTGCATGGTCGTGCCTCATGGCATGGTCGGGTCATGCCTGGTTCGACAGACTGTTGATTGGGGCGTGACTCTTGGCACAGTCAAGCCATGTGCATTGTGGTGCGCCCAACATGGCAGACAATGGGGTTGTGCTTGGTTGCCCCCCCCCCCAAGTGGGTTCTACAGTCAAGGCACGGCCTAGCCATGCACCTCGCGGTGAGGAGTGCACAGCCTTGCCATTAAATAGGCAAGGTAACTTTGGATGTCTAATTAAAAGATTTCCCTTGTCATTAGGGTTTCCTGGTCATACGATCCTAAGTTACATATGTCATCTCCTAACACAGGATTAAGAGAGGGTTAGATTTATCCTTGTGTGAACACAATGTCCAAGTCAAGCGAATGCTCAAGGTTGTCCAATTAAAAGGATACCCTTGTCACTAGGACTCCCCGAGCATACAACCTTCAGCATCTCACCCTAATTAGGCATTGATCCCCACAATCCATCCAATCAACATGACAATAAGGATAAACTCATATCTAATAAGAGTAAAACATTCGTTGAAGTATTAGATCAAACAAGATATGTTCCAAACCATATCATCAATCCAAAGGCATTACGCAAACCATGGAGTTTACATCACATTTACTTCCTAGCCCTAGAACATGTAGAGATCTACTCACAAGACATAGAAAAAAACTCAAAGACTCAAAAAGGGAAAGTTCTTATGCAAATCTAGAGAAAGAGAGGGAGAAGCTTAACCGATCTTGATGTCGACTCTTCAGACCAAATAAGGAGTACCTTATTTGGTCTTTTTAGTCTAGTGGAACTAGCCGAAGCTACCTCTCCGAATCCTAAGCTAGTTAGACCAGAGCGTCTCAAACAATAATTTGAAAATGATCTTTCTTTAAAAGGCTTTGTCTAGGAAAGGGTTGTTGATCCAATAAGGCTACGGCCAAAGAAGGCCTCTGTGCCTCGCCAAGACCTGGAAGCCAATTATCGAAACTCACTTTTAAATTATTATTTGTTAAACTCGAATCTAACACAAGCTTCAATTAAATCATAGTGCTAACATAAAATCAAAGATAAAATTAATGCATCTCACAAAACAGTTAAGGATATCCTGTTTTGTCACTTAGAAATGGGTGAGATGCTTAGGACCTAAAAGTTGATTCCAACCCAACCAAATTCAAATCAATTAATTTCAATTAAATCAAATCAATTAAATCTTAATTAAATCAATTAAATTAAATCTTAATTAAATCAATTCAATTAAATCTTAATTAAATCTTAATTAAATTAAATGTTAATTAAATCAATTCAATCTTAATTAAATCAATTCAATTAAATCTTAATTAAATTAAATGTTAATTAAATCAATTCAATTAAATCTTAATTAAATCAATTAACTCTTAATTAAATCAATTAAATTCTATTAAATCTTAATCAATTTAATCAAATTCAAAATAATTCAATTAATTTTTCTCAAATTCAACTTAATTAATCATTCTCAAAATTCAATTATTGTCAATCATTTATTTTCAAAGTTAAAATATTTGTCTCACAAAACCCATAAGGTTAACATGCCTGATCACGTAGAACTGGGTGAGACATCTAGGACTTATAAGCATAATTCGCTATCTTTGAAAATAAAAAAAAATGTTTTCAAAAGTTATTCAAAATTATCCTTTTTTTTCGGTTTACGGTACCCTACTCTTTCAATTCTAACATTTTTTTAAATTTCATGTTAAATATCTCAATAGACTTGTTTTAAATATAATCTCAGGCTTGTTTTGGTCAAACTTGGTCAAAACAGTCAACCCTAGTGAACCCTAGTCAACATAGTCAAACTTGCTCAACACTGAAATCCCTTAAGGAACTTAGATAAAAGCCAAACTGTGTCAAATCTAAGGGGAAATCAAATTAAAAGAAGAAGTTTAAAAATACTATGTTTTCCAATAATCACTATATTTTTTTAAAATTGTGCTTTACAAAAACCATTATTATTTCAAAATATTTTTCAAAAACAGGGTTTCTGCTCAAATTGAATTTTTTAAAATTATACTACCATGCTAGTATTCAAAACTACTCTTTTGAGTTTAGTAAACCCTAAAGACACAAAGGAAGGTCTACTTAATGATCTACAAGGACTCCAAGGATGTGTCAAATTTAGGGGGAGTCTAAACCAAAAGAAATTATGTCTAACAAGTATTTTCCTTGGCATTTATCTTTGAAATTATTAAATAATTCTTTTGATATGAACTGAACCATAAGAACTCAGAGGAAGAATACTTGTGGTCAACAAGCTTCCAAGGACTGTATCAAGTTTAGGGGGAGGTCAAATTAAAAGAGTTATTAAACATTTCTAAATAATATGTTTTCATACACTATATTTTCAAAATTGTGTCGAAAACATTTGTCTTACAAAAAAATATTATTTTAAAATGTTTTGTTTAAAATACCTTTTGAAATAATCTTTACTTGGGTTGAAAAATTTCCAGGACACTTAGGAAAATGTCCTTGTAGTCAACAAGGTTCCCTAGGATTGTGTCAGACTGGAAAAGAAATCAAGTAAAGTATCATGATCTCAAAATAACATTAAATTCTTTTAAAATATTATGTTTAAAAGTACTTACATGCATACTTTTCAAAAGTACTTATATTTTCCAAAATTTGCATAATATCTCAAAATATAATGTTTTAAAAAGTTCTAATACTTTTCCAAGGCAATAGTGTTCTAAGTACGTGAATCTTCTAAAGACTTGGCTAAAAATACAAAATCCTTTTTCAAAATTGCACAATATCTTTCAAAGCGGAGTCTTTTAATCTGTGTGCTTTCAAAATTATACTAAGTATTTTTATTTTCAAAACTCATAAGCTCTGATACACACAATTTTTCCTTAAATCTTTTTTTAAAAAAGTTCCTTACTGATATATGATCAAGAGAGAGAAATTTTCAAATTTTATCTTGTTTTCACTAAGTACTTTTAAGTGCTTTAAAATTGGTCTAAGCATCTTCAAAGTACTTTCAAAACCTCTAAAGCACGAAGTGCAGTTATTTTTGAAAATATATCTTAGTAAACAAAGTTTGTCTGAGCTAAACCTTTGAAAATTTTTGACAAATGTTTCTAAGTAAGGTTTTCTTAGTAAACAGATCTATGTTTCAGCAAAAACTTGTCTATTTAAAGGTTTCCAAGTAAAAATGATTTTTAATGCACAAAATATGTTCTAAGGAAAATTCTCTATGAGTGCAAAAGTTGAAACTTTTTAAGGAAAACTTGTTTTCAAAATGTTGGCTAAGTAAGTTACGGTTAAGTTTTTCTTGAAAACTATGTTACAAGTTTTTGCAAGCTTTTTCTAAAATATAAGTAGAAGAGTTATCATATTAAGGGGGAGCCTCATGTATTTTCAAAACATCCATTACTTTGAAAATTATGAAATCCATTACTTAAAGTTTCTTTTGAAAACTATGCTTTTGAACTCCTTTACTTAAATTTAGTTTGATAAAACTCAAACCTCCCTATTAGTTACCTTGTTCACCCATGTTTATTTTTGATATATGTCAAAGGGGGAGGAAATGTCAATGTTAAGTATTATAACACAAGTACTCAGGGTTTTAGGGGGAGTATAAGAAATAAAGGTTTTTTATGAGAAATAAAAGTGTTTTTTTCAAATCTTACCTTGCGTTAGTAAATATTATAAAGTTTTTACTTAACATTGAATTGTGTAAAATTGCTATACAATTGCTATACTTCATTTTTACATTATGTTCTTAACAGTTATAAAGTTTTTTTCTTAACTTTGAATTGTGTTGCCATAATCAAAAAGGGGGAGATTGTTGGTGCAGGAAGCACCATATCGAACCTGGTTTTGATATTGGCAAAAGATTCAAAGTTAAGTTTATTTGTGATCTAACGTTGTTCACTGAGTGTGCAGAAAAAGCCCTAAGGACTGCCAGTATCTAAGCCCTAGCGAAGGACTGGTAGGCACCTGGCGAAGGACTACCAGTATCAAGCCCTAGTGAAGGACTGCTAGGCTCCAGGCGAAGGACAGCCTGGGACTGAAGCCCTAGCGAATGACTGCTAGGCAACTGGCGAAGGACTACCAGTTTACAAGACCTGACAAAGGACCGTCAAGCAAAAGTCCAACCAGAGGAACGGTTGGCATCAGGTAAATTCTCCCGAGAGGAGTAGGTGAGGACGCGTTCCCCGTCGAGGGAACAGTAGGCGTCGGTTCGACCTAGGGCTCCATTTTGGAGACCAAAGTCAGAACCAAGACAGCTAAGGCTGTATAAATATAATTGTTATTTGGACTAACCCTGGATGCAGGATCGAAGGACTGAGTATCTGCAGCTCAGAGAGCCTCAAAAGAGTGAGGCAGAAGCTGAGCAGGGCGCCCCGGATGATCCGGGCGTCCCCAAGGTCAACCCAAGTCTGCAAGAACCTCAACGCGCCTCGACAGCTAGATTCGGGGTGCCCCGGATGCTTCGGGCGCCCCGCCTGTCGCGGGCGCCCCCACTGCCAGCTGCCGAAGCGCATCCTTGCGAAGCCGAGGAGATGAGGCTTTGACCGGTCAATCCGAGCGCCCCGAGCGCTCCGGTCGCCCCGGTCAAAGCGGATCCCGAGGATAAGGGGATCAGACGGCGACCGAGCTACAACCGGATCAAACGCCACGTGGGGGGCGCCCCCGACATCCCGAGCGCCCCCAGGCCCTATATAAAGGGCCCTCGACCCCAGGCTTTCAAGAACAATTTTCTCAACGCCTCAAAGCTCTTCTACGCTCGTGCATTACTCCGGATACTCTCCAACTCGAGCCAACGACGTCCCGCTGCTCTGAAAAAGTTGATCTACTCCGGACGTCGGTAAAGAAGAGCGTTCTTTTTAATTACTACACTTATATTTGTAATTAAATTCTGTAAACCTTTTTGCGCCTATATAGAATTGCCCAAAGTAAACGGTCAACGACCGTGGGCCTTGGAGTAGGAGTCGACACAGGCTCCGAACCAAGTAAATCGACTGTGTCTTTGTGCTGTGTTCGTTTTGTTTTTATTTCCGCTGCGTACGTGCTCTTTACTCAAATCCGAAAGTTTACCGATATTCACCCCCCCCCCTCTATCGGTTTTCACGATCCAACAAATTGTTGTTGCATTTAGGCATTCAAATTCTGCATAATACTTCTGCATTGAGTTGTTCCCGAGTTGCCTAGTTTTCGGATGCTGAATTTATTTCTTCAATCCTGCTTAACACTCCACTGATATCTAGGTTTCCTAAGCTTGATTGTTCAGCTTAATTTCGGAATTCAGTTTCATTTATGCATTTAGTTATAGCCAGTGGCGTATCAGTTTAGTTCACTGCTGCCATGTCTTTCAGTTTAATTTCTGAATTCATACCAAGTAATCTTCAGTTTCTCTTCAGCATTTTCTGCATTCTTGATTAGTGACTCAAGTTAAGTTGCAATTGTTAGCTTCAGCCCTCAAATTTGTCACTGCATCATTGCCTTTGCTGGTTTAAGTTTTGCATTTTAATTTCTGCACTCAAATCAGTGCACTCGAATCAGTTTTTCTGCAATTTCATTTCTGGAATTTTGCTTCAGCTTACATCTGTTTGACTTGCATCCAATTCATGACATGCAAAACTCTGCAGTTATTTCTGTACTCAATTCGATTCTGAATTGTGCAGAGCTTTGAGTGGTACCAAGTTTAGCTCAATCTTCAGTGAGCTCTTGCCCTTAATTTAAGTTCCATTTGCACTCGAATTGTTACTGATATGTACCCTTAATCTCTGCATTCGATTTCTGAATTTCTGGATTCATTACTGCATTTGACAGTTTCAGATTTGTGGCTGAAATGTGTTGGGTTCATCATCTCGAAAATTGTATCAATGGAACAGCAGCACCTCTAATCTTACCTGAACATTAGAATTGCTTACTTGACCTAAGTTGATGTGCTTGAAACTTCACTCAATTTGACTGCATCTCTGCATTCCATTTATGAAGTTTCAGATTTCACTTCTGTATCAATATTTCATGCGCATCAGCTGGGATCTGATTTTAATTCTGCAGTCATCTGCTGCTGAAGTTTGTGTTTTATTTGTTGCTTCACATCTAATTGATTTACATCAGCTGCTGGTTTGATTTGCAATCAGTTGTAGCTGCATTTCTGCATCGTTATAAGTTTCTGAGAATTCTGCATGTTTGTCTTTGCAATTCTGCAGTTTTGTTGAGCCAAGTTGATGAAATTCTGCATGCATGTGTCAAGTTCAGTTTCGGCATGGGTTTGTATCAAGTTGAGTGGAATTTATAGTGTACTTTTGAGCTTGAAATCAATTTCATATGCATTTGACTTGTTCCTGAATTGTGATCTCATTTTGGCACATAAGCATCTCTTTTGCGTATCAAGTTCGTGTCATTGTTGCATTGTGTAGCAAGCAAGTTTCGGTTGAGTGGTACTTCTTGGAGTTAAATGCAATTTGTCGCATACACTTGCACTTGAGTTCAGAAGCGCTCCTTGCATTTGGCTAAGTGTCTTGGTTGAGTAGCTTTTCATTGGTTGAGTTATTAATTGCAACACACTTGTTTTGTTCATTCAGTGAAGTGACTTCCTTTTCATTCCTAATCGCATTCCAACCCAAATCACATTTGAAACCCAAATTCACAAACGACACCTAAACTCGAGCACGAATCAAACGACCTCAACTAGTCCCTAGGAAAAATACGACTTGTGGCCCCTTTACTACGTTTTCATATTTTGATTGCAAAAAGGGTTTCCAGCTTTTTATAAATAATCTAAATCTGATGAACCCACATATTTGTGACAACTTAACCTAGTATTTCGGGTTTCATCAGCGACCCCACAACGGTAGGTCAGGGCAACACTCCTTCCCAGGTCTCGGGAATTCCCGGGGGCGACGGGCCCAGGAAAGGCAGCCTCCTTGGGAGCACCCCGGGGTTAGGCCCCGAGAGCACCTCGGGAGCTGTGGCACCCGAAGACCCCAAGCTCAACTCGGGAGGTGGAGTCCCCGGACTAACCGACCTCATACACTGACCCCCTCCTCATGGTACGGATAAGCACCCCCGGTAGAAAAGGTCTTCACAACCCCTGAATGTCGCAAAGCTGATAACGGTGCAGACCGTTTCAAGAGGTATCCGATTACCGATAAAAGAGGGGGCGTGGCGTGCGCATCGGAGACGTGGCATGGATCGAGGACACGAGCCTAGTCTAAGGACTTCGGTATAAAAGGTAGCCCAACCCCTCCGGTAAGGGGGTTTACGATCTCTCGTTTTACATACTGTCTTTCTTTCTCGCAGCCACTACTCTTCAGACACCCTACTAACTTGAGCATCGGAGTGGACTCCGCCGGACCCCTGTCAGTGTGTCCCCTAACGCTTGTGTTAACCTCGCAGGACCCCAAGTTCCTCCTCGATGCAACAACTTCCACGCGGGTCGAGCCTCCGTGACTGGCCATCGTCGATGACTCCTTCCGGAACAGTACCTATAAAGAATAATAGGAGCGGTTTTTCAACATTTACCAACGGTTACGAAAATCACTTTTATAGGGTATAGGGACGGCAACAAGTGGAGCATTTTTTAAATCGTTGATAAAGTGTAGGAGTGATTGAAAATCGCTCTTGAAACTCAAAAAAAATCGCTCCTATATGGGTGCTTTTTTTGTAGTGAGAAGAAGATGATGATAAACCACTTGAGCTCAGACAATGTAAGAGAGCTAACGTGAAAAAATCTTATGGAATAAATTTCATCACTTTCATATTGGAAAGTGAGTCCCAAAGTTACTCAGAAGAAGTAACCTCATCTGATGGATCTCACTGGAAAGAGACCATTGAATCTGAGATAGAATCTATCTTGCAAAATCACACTTGGGAACTTGTGGATCATCCTCTATGAAGTAAACCACTAGGTGCAAGTGAATCTTCAAGAAGAAAATGAAATCAAATGACACAATTGGTAAGTATAAGGATAGATTCGTAACTAAAGGTTATCGATAATGAGAAAGCCTTGATTACTTTGATATGTATTCTCCAATACCGAGAATAACTATCACTAGAGTGTTGTTAGCTATTTTCACTCTATGAAATATGGAAATATATTGATGAATGTAAAGACAACCTTTCTAAATGGGTACTTAGAAGAGAAAATTTACATGGAGCAACCTAAAAGGTTTTTTTATGCCTGAACAAAATAACAAGGTTTGCATATTAATGAAGTCAATATACGGCTTGAAACAAGCACCAAAACATTGACATGAGAAATTTGATAATGTCATGAAGGAATATGGATTCAAAATCAATGAATGTGATAAATATGTCTACATGAAAGACACAGAGAATGATTTTGTCTTCTTGTGTCATATGTAGATGTCATACTTATCATTAGAAGTAATTATAAGATAATCAAATCCACTAAAGATATATTAAACTCAAGATTTGACATGAAAAACATGGGTCAGATGATGTGATTCTTGGAATCAAAATTTTTAGAACAATAGAAGGATGTGTTCTTAGTCAGTCCCACTATGTGGACAAGATTCTTGAGAAATTCACCAATGATTATACTGTGTTAGAACGAATGTTGATTGATACAACCAACATCTATCAAAGAATTGAGGAGAAAGTATCTCTCAGATAGAGTACTCTCGAGTGATTGAAAGTTTGATGTACTTGATGAATTGTACATGATCAAACTTAGCCTACACAGTAAGTAAACTGAGTAGATACACGAGTAATCCTGGTATCAAGCATTGGACAGGGATAACAAGAGACTGAGGTACTTGAGGCATACTCATAGAAATAGACTGCACTATATGAGACATCCTGCTGTGATCGAAGGATATAATAATGCGAGTTGGATATCTGGCATAAAAGATTCAAAATCTATGAGTGGATATGTATTCACTTTAGGAGGTGAAGTTATTTCATAGAAATCTTCTAAGCAAATCGTAATAATCAGATCCTCGATGGAGTCTGAGTTTGTAGCTCTTAACAAATATGGTGAAGAAGCTGAATGACTACGATAATTCTTAGAAAATATACTGAGATAGCCAAAACCTGTGTCGTCAATTTGCATACATTATGATAGTCAATCAGTAATTGGCTGAGCAAAGAGTCATCTATACAATGATAAGTCTAGACATATATATCAGAGATACAATACCATTAGACTGTTGATGCAATCTGGCCCTGATTATTATTTTGGTGTTGACATCGATTTTAGTTTAGGCTGATCATTGTTGATTATGATTAAGTCCTGATCGGGGAACAGCCATGGTATTGAAAATCCTAGTCTGGAGGGCTAGGTGATGGAAAATCCTAACCTGGAGGGTTAGGTGTTAAAATCCTAGTCTGGGAGGCTAGGTGTTTGGAAAAGTCCTAGCTTGGAGGGCTAGGTGTTGGAAAAGTCCTAATTCGGAAGGGTTGGGTGAAAAGTCCTAGCTTGGAGGGCTAGGTGAAAAGTCCTAACCTGGAGGGTTAGGTACAAATTCCCATCCTGGAGAATTAGGTGAAAAAGTCCTGGCTTGGAGGGTCAGGTGCCTAGCTTGGAGGGCTAGGTTGGATGATGTTCTAACTCGGAAGGGTTGGGTGAAAAGTCCTAGCTTGGAGGGCTAGGTGAAAAGTCCTAGCTTGGAGGGCTAGGTGAAAAGTCCTAACTTGGAGGGTTAGGTGGAAATTTCCAACTTGGAGAGTTAGATGGAAAATCCTTAGCTTGGAGGGCTAAGGTGGATGGAAACTTAGCTTGGAGGGCTGAGTTTGAATCCCTGGATCGGTCTGGTGATCGATCAGGGATTTTGGCACGCTGCTCCTTCGTGGATCGGTCTGGTGACCGATCCAGCGATGACTGATCGGTCGGGCGACCGATCAGGGAGCACACAGTGAGGTTGGGAACCTACTGTGTTGCTCCTGATCGATCTGGTGACCGATCAGGGAGTATGCGTTTCACCCATTGACTGGCTCCTGATCGGTCTGGTGACCAATTAGGGAGCGAGCAGTGAGGTGGAGTTCCCTTGCTGAACTGCTCCTGATCGGTCTGGTGACCGATCAGGTTTACTGTGCAGATCGTTCCGGAGAACGATCAAGCGTCGCAGGTTTCTCTCTATGATCGATCAGGACGGAGCCTGATCGGTCTGGTCATATTCTGATTGGTCTAGTGACCGATCAGGAGGCTGCCTGATCGGTCAGGTGACCAATCAGAAGGCTTAGCCTGCGAAACTTAGAAATCGCTCAATATAAGGGTGGATCGGTCCGATGAACGATCCACGACCTGGGATCGGTCTGGTGATCGGTCCAGGAGAATCTCAAGGAAATCGCGATTTCTGATTGAGCGTTGGGGATCGATCAGGACGGAGCTTGATCGGTCTGGAACCAGCCTGATCGGTCGAGTGACCGATCAGGATGCTCTCTGATCGGTCCGGTGACGGATCACTTTAATTCAAATTGCATTGTCAGACGCTCTGATCGCGTCTGAACACAACCGATTCGCTGCCACTTTCCTCTGATATTTGATATGCTGCTTGATTTGCTGCTCTAATACTATGAGTAAGTTTCAGGTGACAGGGGAGGATTCAAACACTCAAGGAGAAGTCAAAGAGAGCTTTCCTTGGAGCAGGTTTGTCCCTTTCTCCACACAGGTTGCAACAGCTGGATGCAGGACTGAAGCTGCTGACTGAAGCTTGGCTGAGGGAGCTCAGGAAGTTCAGTTAGGGTTCAGTGTAGCTGGCGCGTTGGCAGTGAGGCAGCTGGAGGCTGCTGGAGATGAGATCATCTGTTGCTTAGCGGAGAAACAAAAGGAACGAGAGTTGTAGTGTTCAGTATTGATCGAATCAAGTCTTGTGCTCTTGAGTTCCTGTGTTTTTGAGTTCTCCACATCAAGTTTGCTGTTCTTGAGTTCTTCAATCATTCTGAGCAAGCTATTGAGAAGCAATCATCATACTTGAGCACTTGAAGGAGAAGATAAGAGGCTTGGAGTCCGACAGTGGGAAGACACGGAGAAGGGTTCTTGCGTGAGATCGCCATTGGGTGGAACTCAGGGAAGCTTGCTGTGTTTTTGTCCTTGCTAAGTGTTTGAGTAAGATCCTTCTTGTTGTTTCTTTGTGCTCATTCTATATCATTGTTTGAAACACACTGTGGGGAGGTTTCTCCACCGAGAAGGAGGTTGCTTCATATCCGGTGATCACCGGGGCTTGATCTGCCGACGATCAAGGGATCGCCCACCTTAAGGGCACGCCAAGGAATAGGGGCAAGTTATCCCCGAACCTTGTAAAATCACCTTGTTAGCGATCTTGCTAATCTTGCTAGTTAGGTTTTGGTTTTAGTTTCTGCAAGTTTTGTTTTCCTATACTTCCGCTGTGCTTTTAACAACTTCAAGTGCAGAAACTTGATAACTCTTCAAAGAAGAAGTGATTGGCTATATTCACCCCCCCCCTCTCTAGCCATCTCGTTCCCAACAAGTGGTATCAGAGCAAGGTGCTCTGTTTACGGCTTAACAACCGAGAGTTCTCAACAAGATGGCTTTGAGAGAAGGATTCTCCACCACCCGACCTCCATTCTTTGATGGCGCCGACTTTCAATATTGGAGATCAAAGATGGAATACTACTTGAAGATGGATATCCACACTTGGTTCGCAGTGAAGGAGGGATTCATTCCTCCTAAGGATGATGAAGGCAAAGAACTTGAGTCATGGAGGTGGACTGCCGAACAAACAAGGAAGAGTGAAGCCGACGCGAAGGTGGTTGTCACTCTACAATGTGGCATGAACAAAGACCAACTCATCAAGGTTGGTCCTTTCACAAGTGCCAAGGACTTGTGGAATAAACTCATTGAGCTCCATGAAGGCACCCGAGTCTCGAGGATTGCCAAGAGGGACTTGTTCCTCAATCAACTCCAAAATCTCTCCATGAAGGAGAATGAGTCGGTAAGTGAGCTCCATAGCCGGTTCAAGGAAGTCCTTAATGGACTTCATTCAATTGATGAAAAGGTTGAGAATCGCGACCTTGTGAGGTATGTCTTGAAAGCATTTCCGAGGAATGCTTTGTGGTCATCCATGGTGGATGCCTACAAAGTATCCAAGGATTTATCTATTGTGAAATTAGATGATTTATTTTGTGAGATGGAATTACATGAGATGGCTATCAAAGGGCCCAAGGAGAAGGGGATTGCCTTAGTTGCAGGGGACCGAACCAATAAGAAGAAGAAGGAGAAGAAGAAGGAGAAGGAGGTCTCATCATCTTCATCCTCTTCCGAATCCGAGTCAAATTCTGAGGAAGATGGCAGTGGCTCCTCTTCATCTGAAATGGCCAACTTTGTGAGGAGGATGATGCGAAGAGATCGACGTTTCAAAAGTAGAGGTAACACTAGTGAATCCAAACTTGATAAGAATAATGCATCTTGTTTCGAATGTGGTAGGAAAGGGCATTTTAAGAATGAGTGTTCGAAGCTTAAGAAGAAGGAGGAGAAATCCAAAAGAAAAGAAGAAAGATCCAAGAAGAAGAAGAAAGCTTTGAAGGCTTCTTGGGATGACTCATCCTCTAGTTCATCCGATGATGAAAAGGAGGAGAAGAGCACAAGGCAAGTGGCTCTTATGGCTCTTGGAGAGGAGAGCAGTGATGAATCTTCAAGCTCCGCAAACACGGCTTCATCATCTTCGGATGATGAAGAGATAACTTCTCCTGAGCTTGAAAAATGCTATAGAGCAATTACATGTTTAACTAGTATGCTTAAGAAATCCAAAAACAAAGTTAAAGTATTGCAATTAGAAGTCGACCAATTGAAAGCCTCTAGGGATAATAACATTGATGACTTGCATGTTGAATTACTAGAAGATGAAATCAAATCTTTGAAACATGAGATTGTGAGCTTGAAATCCTCTAAGGTTGAGGAAATCAGTGATATGCATGATAACGTGTTAGTAGAGGAAAACCAATCATTGAAGAGTGAAGTTGAGAAGCTCAAGAATATTCTTGGGAAATTCTCAAATAGCTCCAAGACCCTAGATATGATTCTAAATGCCCAAAGAGCGGTTTACAATAGGGCCGGTATTGGTTACCGCCCTAAAGAACCCTCATTTGTGTCTCTCATGTCTAGGACTGACATGAGACAATCTAGGACACCCAAAACTCAAAAGAAAGTTGTCAAGGCATGGGTGCCTAAGTCATGTTTAGTTGATGCTTTAGGTCCCAAGGTTTGGGTACCTAAGACTTCTATTTTTCGAATTGTGTAGGTTATGATTGAGGGGGAGCATCTATCAACTTGGTTTGTTGATAGTGGATGCTCCAAACACATGACCGGGGATAGATCATTGTTTACCACATTTCACAAGAAGAGTAGAGGTAATGTATCATTTGGTAACAATGGTAGTCTTAAGGTCATAGGAATAGGAGACATTCAAATATCCGAATGTCTTAGAATCTCGAATGTCCTTCTAGTCAAGGGGATGAAGTTTAATCTCCTAAGTGTCAGTCAATTGTGTGACACGGGTTACACAATTGACTTCCAACCAAGTCAATGTCTAGTTAGACAAAATGACACCTTGGACACGGTACTAGTAGGAGCAAGAGTAGACAATATCTATCAAGTTTCATTTAAAAGTGCTACTAATGCATTTGCTAAGTGTCTCATGTCAAAAGAAGAAGAGTCCACACTTTGGCACCGGAGGCTAGCACATGTGAACATGAAGAACATCCGGAAGCTGGCCAACAAGGGACTAGTTCGAGGCTTACCGAGCATCAAGTATGGAAAAGATAAATTATGTGATGCGTGCCAAATGGGTAAGCAAACAAAATCTGCACATAAAGGTAAAAGCATTATAAGTACTTCCAATGCATTAGATTTACTTCACATGGATCTATTTGATTGTAGCACTATCATATCATTTAATGGAAGTAGATATTGCTTTGTTATCATTGATGATTTCACTAGATATACATGGACTTTCTTTTTAAAACATAAGGATCAAACCTTAGATATTTTTATTTCTTTTTGTAGAAGAATTGAAAATGAAAAATCATCAACAATTAAGACAATTAGAAGTGATCATGGAGGTGAATTTCAAAACCAAAAGTTTCTAGAATTTTGTCAAGATAAGGGGTATAGACATGAGTTCTCTACTCCTAGAACACCACAACAAAATGGTGTTGTAGAGAGGAAGAACCGTGTACTTCAAGAGGCTGCACGAAGCATGCTCAATGAGTACTCACTCCCGAGTTACTTATGGGCCGAAGCTGTAAATACAGCTTGCTATGAGCAGAATCGAGTTCTCATCCATAGGTTTTTAGGAAAGACTCCCCATGAACTTTGGTTTGGGAAACCACCTACGGTTAAACATCTTAGGGTGTTTGGTTGTAAGGTGTTCATCCTAAACACCAAGGATCACCTTGGAAAGTTCACGGCAAAGGCTGATGAAGGGATACTAGTCGGGTACTCCCTAGTTAGCAAAGCCTACCGAGTCTACAACAAGAAAACTAGATTAGTTGAAGAGTCTGCTGATGTGGTCTTTGAAGAAGTTCCAAAATCAATTGACCAGTCAGAAAATGTAGAAGGAGTTCAACTCGAACTTAGGAGACTAAGTTTGAATGAAACTCCAAGTGTTGTTGATGGTGATGAGTTGATGACGGTGAGCCTAGACAACCCATTGATCAGCCGGATCCTGAGGCTGAACCTGTGTCTAGTGAACCTGTTCAAGAAGCACCACCAACACCAAGGCAAACTAGATTAGCCTCTAGTCATCCCCAAGATCAAATTGTTGGAGACATCCATCAAGGGGTTAGAACTAGATCATTCTTCCGGAATGAGGCTAATGAAGTTGCTTTGATTTCCGAAATTGAACCTAGAAAAATTGATGAAGCGTTAAATGATCCCGATTGGATCATTGCAATGCAAGATGAACTAGGTCAATTCGAAGGAGTCAAGTTGGGACTTAGTCCCTAGACCCAAGAAGACCACCATTATTGGAACCAAATGGGTCTTCAAGAACAAATTGAACCATAAGGGAGAAATCATTAGAAACAAGGCACGCTTGGTAGCTAAGGCTACAGTCAAGTTGAAGGCCTTGATTATGATGAGACTTATGCTCCCGTCGGCACGATTAGAGTCCATCCGATTGATGCTAGCATTTGCAGCACATCGTGGCTTCAAATTATTTCAAATGGATGTCAAATCAGCCTTTCTAAATGGTTTGATTAAAGAAGAGGTCTATGTCGAACAACCTCCGGGGTTTGAGAGTACCGAGTTTCCAAACCACGTTTTCAAGCTCAAAAAGGCACTTTATGGCCTTAAACAAGCACCCCGAGCTTGGTATGAGCGGTTGTCGACATTCTTAATTGAGAAGGGCTTCGTTAGAGGCCAAATAGACCCTACACTGTTTCTACGAAGAGATAGTGATAATATATTTGTAGCCCAAGTATATGTCGATGACATAATCTGTGGCTCAAACAATAAGGGCTATTTAAATGAGTTCATTGGACACATGGAGAGTGAGTTCGAAATGAGTCTAGTAGGAGAGTTGACTTTCTTCCTTAGACTTGAAATCAAGCAAACTCGCGATGGTATCCATGTGCACCAATCAAAGTATACACATGAAATGCTTCGAAAATTCAATATGAGTGATTCGAAAGAGGTAACCACTCCCATGGCTACAAACACAAGATTAGACAATGATGAAAGTGGTAAACCCGTTGATCTAACTCAATATCGAAGCATGATAGGTAGTTTGCTATACCTCACAGCTAGTCAACCAGATATACTATTTGCTGTAGGTATATGCGCTAGATATCAAGTCTGTGCCAAGGAATCTCACCTAATTGCTGTTAAGCGAATTTTGAGATATCTCAAGGGTACAATTGGTGTAGGTCTTTGGTATCCCCGTACCGAATCTTTTGATTTGATGGGCTATACGGATTCCGACTACGCTGGATGTAAGTTGGACCGGAAGAGCACTAGTGGGGGCTGCCAATTCTTAGGATCTTCTTTAGTAAGTTGGTCGAGTCGGAAGCAACATTGTGTTGCTCTTTCCACTACCGAGGCAGAATATATCGCCATGGGAGAGAGTATATCGCAATTGTCGTGGATGATCCACACCTTAGAGGATTATGGATTGAGTTACAAGGGTGTGCAAGTGTTATGTGATAACATTAGCACAATCAACTTAACCAAGAATCCGGTCCATCATTCTAAGATCAAACATATTGAAGTAAGACACTACTTCATTAGGGATCATGTAGCTAGGGGGAACATCATACTCTCTTATGTAGAGTCAAAGTCAAACCTAGCTGACATTTTCACTAAACCACTCCCGAGAATGAATTTAGTTTCCTAAGACGGGAATTGGGAATGTGTCGCGCTTCATGATGTTTCAAATTGCGGTCAAAACTCTTCATGATTATTTCAAAATTGTTGGGGAACAATTGGGATAACTTTGGGAACATCTCACACAAACTATAAGGTTTAACAAAACTTTTTGTTGCTAGATATGGGGTGAGATGTTAGGTTTGACTCAATTTCTCAAAATGTCATTGCATCCCTTGAGGAATTAAGTTAACGAGATAATAATCACGGTGTTGACCAAGTATGGGAAAAACCATTGCATAACATATGTGTATATGGCTCCATGATCATACTTGGACATTCCAATCAAGGCAACTTGATTGGAAACTTGAATTTGGAATCAAAACTTGGTTGAATTTGCTTGATTGATTGTTGATTGAGTTTGACTCCATTTAGGATGGGTCAAAGTGTTTGTTGAACCTATAAGGACTTTTGATTCTTGTTCAGGGATCAATTTTAGTCAAAATCATGTACAAGTTCGACAAAGTCCATCAAAACTCGTTTGGAAAATTCAGAAGTTCTGAAACTGAACATTTCAGTTCGTATCAGAACCCTGATCGTCACCGGACCGATCAGGCATACTGATCCCCTGGACCGATCTGGCTTCTTCCTGTGGTTGATCTCACACAGACCGATCAGAGAGTCAGCAACTCTCCGAACTTTTTGACCAAGGATTCTGANGCTTCATCCACGGATAGTTCTCCTTGTCTGAACTCCGTGAATTCATCATAATGCTTGTTGGTTACTTGCATGTGAAAGTATTCTTCGAAGAACTCAGTCTCGAAGTCGGCCCATGTTATCTGGCTGACATTTCTCTTGGCCTTGACTCCTTCCACTATATTCTAGCATCTCCCGTAAGCAGAAAGATGCACACTTTATCTTCTCTACCTCATGCCAGTCCAGTAGCCCTACTATTCTTTCCAACGTTTTGAACCATGCTTAAGCATCCCATGGTTTGCTTGTGCCTGGGAATTCCCTGGCTTCAGTTTCTTCTACTGAATGAGGTATGCTTCTTGCCTTACTCTCCGAGCCGCCACCTCTAAGAGATTTGGTGGTGGTACTGACTCTGTTACCTCTTGCCCTCTAGGAACTTGCTCCTCGTTTTGGGCCTTTCTAGGGCGTCCTCAAATGTATAACTTAACACTTAACGGTAATGTTCTCAAAATTGCTTTAGGATACAACAATACCTTGGTCTTGTTTCTCATCTCATTTCTTAGTCCTATAGCTCGTTCTTGGGCTTAGTAAGACCTTGGTCTTACTCAGAACTTTTATCGGACACCTTACATGCCGAAATCCTCCAAACCTTGTGTTTGGGCAAATCAAGACCTTGGTCTTGCTATACTAAGATCACAACATGAAGGACGTCCTCCACTCCTGCTGTGGGTGGTGTAGGGGCACTAGGTGCTGATTTGCCATCAGTGTGGCGATGGCCTTCTGTTGTTTTGAAATCTGAGCTTGTATTTGAGCAATGACTGCCATCAGGTTTGGGCTGTTCTGTGCCAGGCTCATTGTTATCTTGAACTGGAGTTCTGTTCCTTGCATTAGGAGCTCGGCCTCTTCTTGCCATCTTGATAATGCATAAGGGAACAAGAACTCACTACTACTTCACTAGGTATAAACTTATCTTCTTACATAGTATCCTAATGTCCATTCTAGGGATTAAACATGATTCCGTGATACTAAGGGATTAAACATGCTTCCTTGTTCTATGCACATGTGAGTAGTACTTAAGCATTTCTCTATACTGGAATTAAATAAAGGAGCAATAGAAAAACTGAAACTTAAAGCTTTCTTACTTGAAGACGGCAAGGTTGATGCTGATGTGTGTGTGATGCTGGAGAATGGGAACTGCTCTGATACCACCTGTAGCGACCCGCCTTCTCCTGCCTTAGACGGATCGTTACTTTTGTCTACTTCTCGACTCTAATGCACGACTAAAAATGCGGAAATCCTTTTTTTTCTTTTTAATCTATCTAAGAATGATATTCTAACTTAAATAGTCATGCATGATACCATGTCACACTTTCTTTCTCAAAAACTCGTAAGAAAATACTTATTGAAACTTGCCTCGCCCAACTCAGCTTACGGGTATCAGTCGACTGGTACTGTACCAGTCGACTGATAAGTCTGAAAACCTGATTTTCAGATTCGAAGCCTTGTTTCAAAAGCCCACCAAACATATAGTTTCGAGCCATATAAAATCATGACACCATTTCTATACTCTATGCCAGTTTTCTAAACAATTTAGCCAATCAAAACGAATCCATAAACTTGAAATTAGAACTTTTGTGGAAGTAAATAAGCTATTCAAGTTTATATGAACTTTAACCTTAGAGTTTGTACCAACCTTGACTCCTATGCATTCATAACACCAAATACATGTCTATAACCTTGCTAAAGCATTATGAAATGTGAATGCAACTTTTCTAAACATATTTAAGCAATAAAAACTTGATTCTAAGGGGACTATACTATCTTGGCACATGCATCAATATCTTCAACAAAGTATCAATATTCCAAACTACTCACACTTCTACTCATCCAACGCAATCATAAGGATATGTATGCTAAATGAAATGTCATGGAAATCTTTACTCTAAGAAATTGAGCATGTAGTACTATCCAAGCTTAAATGTTCGCTAAACTCCATAAAGCAAGAACTTGAAATTTGAATAAACTAAAACATTGTAATTCAAATAACTAAATTGTCTCGTCTCAAGGATCTCTCCAAAATCAGCCACCACACACACTTTACTCAGCACTGCCTCGTCGCCTTCCTTCAGAATTGCTTGCCTTTACCTTTATCTGCAGTAAGAGGAAATGCAACTAGTAAGCAAAAAGCTTAGTAAGTACTATCTAGCTCACAAAATCTCGAAATGTGCAAACATGCTTCTTGATCAATATGAAAATCATATGAGATACTTATATGCTTGAAAGAAAACTAAGAACATGTATAACTCAAAACATGCATACTCAAGCATTAATAAATCTCAATTTACTTTTCTTGGCTCAACTTGAAACTTCAGTTATTCTTTAACTTTTTGAAAACTCTTTAAACTTTAGAAACTTTGCTAAAGCATATACTTGAAAATAATAATCACTTGGATCCACTGAAGACGTAAGTACCATCTCATGCGCGTTCCCTAAAAGGTTAGGGTAGCGAGCCACCAATCCTAATAGAGCAGACCTTGGTCTACCAGGGCCAAGACCTTGGAATTGGACACCTGGATTTCTTTAACGACGCCCTTGGACGCTGGGTACTGGCTTTAGAAAATAAAATAGTTTTTCTTTCTTTTCTTTCTTATCTGTAAATGCCTTGGCATTTTCTCGAGCACCTTGCGTGCTAAAATCCCTAAGTCTTGACATTTGGGGATTTCTTAAGGCCTTGGCCTTTTCTTTTCTTATCTTTATCTTCTCTTTTCTTTTCTCATAACTTTCTTAGCCCCTAATCTCACAAAGGGTGCTTAATCAAACTTATACAAGCATATAATGAACTAAGATCACATGCAAAAACTTAAACAAAAAGGAAATATCTCTTTTAAAAACTTTTAAGGGAAATTCTTGCGGAAAAACCGCCTCTTACTGCAGGTGAGCAGTACTTACATTGATATCTTGGACTTACAACCAAGATTGACGTCTAGGGCTCGGGAGAAACTTGAGATCTCGGAGAATTCTTCGCGCCTATGCGTTCCTCTCGTCGCGGGGATCCCGAATATAGGAATATCTCTCGGAGGAGAATCTTGGCCGGCCCTCTTGGCCTTGGTGTTGGTCGGCGTCGCCCAAGAGAGGAGAGGGAGAGGAGTCGCGCGGCTAGGGTGAGGAAGAGAGAAACCAAAAATCCAATTTCCTCTCTTAACTTATCTATTTATACTATCTTAATAGAAAGAATCGTAACTACTCTATAACTATATTTCTCTCCAACTTTTGTTGTGCTTGATACCCTAGCCCAGCTGGTCGCGCACGCGCCTGGTCTCCTGGTGGTCGCGGGTTCGAACCCCTTATTGCCCTTAAATGTTTTTCCTTTTTTAAATATACTAAACGGACTCGGAAAATTCCATAAAAATATTCTAAAAATCCCTAAAAATATCTAGAATATTTCTAAACCATTTTTAATAATTCTAAGGACTCTAAGAACTAAAAATGGGAATTTTGGGGCGTTACAGGCCTAATGGCCCTATGGTAAGGTATGGGTAGGGTTTAAGCAATTGATTTGGGGTTTTAATGTAATTTCTCCATGCCCCCATGGCCTAGAAGTTTCGGCCAAGGATCTAACCTAGGACTAGGTTTGGGTTAAACCGACCAAGATGCTTGGGTATAGGTGATTAGGAGGTATGCTTAAGTAAGGTAGAAGAATACCATGTTAACTAAACCTTTAGCTTATATGTCATGAAATATATGTTAGGTTATGGAATGCTTAGACATGTGCCATGATTTAGGAATGATATGTAGGTATGTCATGACGTATGAATGATGTGTATGTATGCCATGTCTTACGAATGATATGAATGTATGCCATGCTTATGTATGTATGTCATGCTATATGAATGATGTGTACCTGTGCCGTGTCTAAAAATGAAAATGATGAATGAAGGTTAAGTATGATGAATGAATGACTATGCTATGAATGATGATGCCTTTAAGGCATAATGGTGATGAAAGGATAATGAATGAATGAATATGCCATGAATGATGATGAATGAAGAAGCATGTGAAAGCATTTATTTTATTTTATGGGCTTGTACCGGACCTAAGTAGGGTCCACGGTTCTGGACTACCGATGATGTTGTCCACGGTTCGGGACTACCGATGATGCTGTCCTTATGGTTCGGGACTACCGATGAAGCTGTCCTTACCCTAGTAGGTCGAGATTAGCTACCTCGTATTTACTTAGGGATGCGCGCATATGATGAATGAATGTGGTACAAGCCAGGGCCCAATGAAAGTTATGATTATGTTAAAAGCATGTTTTCAAGATTAAGCATCCTTATATATATATATATATATGCACGATTGCCACATGCATCCATTCATGTTATGCATTATGTTATGAAAAGTATGTTTACGAAAAGTATGTTATGAAGGTATGTTCATGCCATGATTTTTATTTATGTTTATGCCATGATTTTATTTATGTTTATGCCATGATTTTATTTATGTTTATGCCATGATTTGATGCTAGTTTAGAATGCCATGCTTTAATTATGTTTATGATAGTTTAGGATGTCATGATTTTATCTATGTTCATGTCAGTTTAGGATGCCATGATTTTATGCTAGTTTAGAATGCCATGCTTTAATTATGTGTATGCTAGGTTAGGATGCCATGAGTTTATTGATGTTTATGTTAGTTTAGGATACCATGGTTTAATTATGTTTATGTTATGTTAGAATGCCATTATTTTGTTCATGCTCATGCTAGTATGGGATGCCATGATTGTAATTAGATTTATGCCATGATTTTATTTATGTCTATGTCAAGTATTATGCCATGCTATGAATGTTTACGATGTTTATGTTATGTCAAGTATTATGCCATACCCGAATGTTTATGGTTATGTTTATGCCATGCTATGAATGGGGTGAAGCTATGTCCATGACATGTCAAATGAATGCTAAGTGATGTTAAGGATGATGTTCTAAGTAAAGCGCTAAGTGTGCTAATGTTTCATATGTTTATGATTAAGTGACGGATGGTTTTAGTGAGTAGGAAAGAGTCTTACTAAGCCTGTGTGCTTATAGTTTTATTTTTCTTATACCGCAGATCACGCAAAGGAACAGTAAGGAAGCAGCAGGAGGGCATTGCAGAATGTGTGTGATAGTGACTTGGCCAAGAGACCATATGTTTGCTTGTCTTATGATAGAACTTTACCTTTACTACTAAGTACTTGAATATGACTCTATGACATGATGCTAAAGCATGACTTGATGCTAAGTATGACATGATGCTAAAATATGACATGATGCTAAGTATGTTATGATGTAAAGTATAAGGTTAATATGCCAAGCTTCCATGTTATGATGCTAGGAATGGTAGTAAGTGCATGTAGGTGTAAGTTGAAGTTTTCCGCTGCATTATGATGTCTACATGCCCTAAGTATGTTAGCGTAACGCCGCTTTATGTTGGTAAAAAAAAAAAAAAGCGGGCGTTACACCAAGGGCAAGCCGGGAAGTGGACTTCAAAGGGCACACGTGAAGGGTGGCATGGAGGCAAGTCGAGGACTTGCATGCGCATCCGAGGGATGACAGCCGGTGGAAGAGGACTTCAAGGGGCAAGCAAAAGGAGTGGACCTGAAGGCACGCGTGGAGGAGGGTCAAGAGAGTGAGTAGGAGTGTTGTTGTAAGCTGGGCAGTCGACTGGGGGTTGTCCAGTCGACTGCCAAAACTCACAGTAGGTTCTGGACCCTGGACCAGTCGACTGGTAAGTCACCAGAATTCGAACGTTGGGATGTCAACGGTCGAATCTGAGTGGTGGCAGTCGACTGCCCTGGGACCAGTCGATTGCTAGCGGGTTTTCCAGCCCGAGTTCTATTTAAAGAGGACTCGGTTAGGGCTGGTTTTCTTGACGAATCTTGTCTTGGTTAAAGGCAGGATAGTAGTCTTTGTGCTCAGAGGTTTGCTTGGTGTTGTGGCGAGGTTTCTCCACCCACAAGGAGCGACGAGGGCTAGCCGGAGGTTATCCGGGGAGTGATCCACCGACGGATTCTTGGATTAGTCACCCGGCCGCGGTGGATACCAAGTAAATAGGTTTGTTAGCATTGTTTATTTCTTATTTACTTTGCATATAATTGTTTCCGCTGCGCTAACGACTTTGTAGAAATCAAACGACAAAAATCGCTATTCACCCCCCCTCTAGCGTACGGAACGATCCTAACACTATCCTCCTTTCTAGGCACATTCCTTCCCTTCTTAGGATTAGTGCCTTGATCCTTAGGTACAAAGGTCCTAGATTTACCATGATGCATGCTTTTCTTAGGGTGTCGATCTACCTTGTTACTCCTATTCCTATCATTGTATTTAAAACCAAAATTATGCACAAGTAGATAATTTTCATTAATCCTAGCATGCATGGATGAATGATTAACATGATTTTTAATATGCAAGGAGAAACTTGAAATTGAATTACTTTTTATCCTAGGGTTAGGAAGTACCTCCCTTACCCTTGTAGTCCCTCCTTGTTGTGAACTTCTTCTCTTCTTTCTTTCCTCCTTCTCCCATCTTCTTAGATGCTCTATTTTCTTGATTTCACTTTTCTTTGGGCACTTAGTGTGGTAGTGCCCCAATTCTCCGCATGTGAAGCATCTAATCTTCAACTTCCTCTCTTGGGCTTCTCCATTCCTACAATTCATGTTAGACTTAAATCGAATGGACATGGGTTTAGAGAATACCTCCTTTTTCTTACCTAGAGGGCACTTATCCTTGTAGTGCCCCTTTTCTTGGCAACCAAAGCATGTGATATGTTCTTTTGATTTGACTTTGGTGGAGGTTGAGGCTAGGTTGACTTCCTCTTCAACCTTGGATGAAGAAGATGTTTCCTCTTGTTCTTGTGTAGATGAAGGTCTCTCCTCCCCCTCAATCCTTGAGGTGGTGACCTCCTCCTCTTCTCTAGATGAGGTGGATGACCTCTCACTTTCTTCTTCCACTCCTTGAATCAATGGATTGATTTCTTTGGGCTTTTGAATTTGTGTAGGATTTTCATGATATTCTTTGACTTTATTCCATAATTCATGTGCATCTCTATATTCACCTACACAACTCAAAATGTTATTAGGCAAAATATTAACCAAAATACTAATTACCTTCTTGTTTGCTTTTGCTTGATCTTGTTGTTCTTAACTCCAATATCTAGGCCTAAGTCTCTTCCCGTGCTTATCCTTTGGAATCTCATATGACTCTTCAAGCGTGATTCGAAGGTCCCACTCCATCCCGAACCATGTCTCTATCCTTGCCCTCCAAAATACGAAATCCTCATGGTCGTAGGGCGGTGGAGTGTAGATATTATCTCCAAATTTGTCTTCTATGATTCTTTTCCTCTAGCGTGTGCTCCCTCGGCGGTTAGTTCGATCAAGAGCGGTCCTTGCTCTGATACCAACTGATGGATCACTTCGGCGTGCTAGAGGGGGGGTGAATAGCACTTTTTCGATTTGATCTCTACAAGTTTGTTAGCGCAGCGGAAACAATAATATGCAAAAGAATACAATAACAATACTAACAACCTGATTTACTTGGTATCCACCCCGGACGGGTGACTAATCCAAGAATCCTTCAGTGGATCAACCCCCGGATAACCTCCGGCTAGATCTGTCACTCCTTGTGGGTGGAGAAACCTCGCCACAACACTTCGGACGCTCTCTGATCACAGTAGACTACTAACTCACTTTACCCAAGCGAGTTTCGTCAAGAGTCTCAGCCCAAACCGAGTTCTCTTTAAATCGAACTCGGGCTTGAAACCCTCGCTGGCAGTCGAGTACTCCCAGGGCAGTCGACTGCCCCACTCAGAATTCGACCGTTGACAACCCCAACGTTCGAATCCAGCTGTACACCAGGAGCAGTCGACTGGTCCAGGGCCAAATCCATTCTGTGAGTTTTGGCAGTCGACTGGACAACCCCCAGTCGATTGCCCAGCTTACCATAGCAATCCTACTCACTCTCTCCGCCCTCCTCCACGTGAGCCTTCAACTCCTCTCCTTTGGCTTGCCCCTTGAAGTCCTCTTCCACCGGCTATCGTCCCTCGGATGCGCACGCAAGTCCTCAACTTGCCTCTATGCCTCCCTTCACGTGTGCCCTTGAAGTCCACTTCCCGGTTTGCCCTTGGAATCCTCCTCCCTCGGCTCTTGTCCCTTGCCTTAGCTGACTCAACATGTGTACACCTGTACAGCCTGCACACTCAACATACACATATTAGAACACAAGGGAAACCTAACTTAAACCCTTTGCCCAAACATCAAAACACTTGGTCACTCCGGACCACATATTGCCTCAACAAAAGTAACTTCTCCTGAGAGGAGTAGGCGAGGGCGCGTTCCCCGGGAAGGGAACATTAGGCGTCGGTTCGACCTAGGGTTTCGAGAGAAATCCAAAGTTAGAACCAATCTTTAAGGCTAAGGTTATATATTTGTTTGTCTTGTGTTTGTATATCTTGCAGGTACCTAGAGTTGGAGGTAAAACAGGCGAGCAAACACAAGATAGCCTGGGAAACTGCTTCCAGGGCGCCCCAATGACCCAGGCACCCTGGATGGCGAGTAGCTACCTGGGTTAGGCTGGCCAACACAGGTGCCCTCCATGACCTAGGCTCCCTGGACCTCCCAGGCGCCTAGGAAGAGGTTCTTATTAGCATCGCGAAGTTCATGATTACGGATGGATTTTTGACCGTATAGAGGCGCCCCAAAGGCTCTAGGGCGCCCGAGATGAAGCTATAAAAGGGGCTTCGACCCCTCAACTTTGAACAACACTCGCAACATCATTCTAAGCATTCAGAGCAATGAAAAAGCGTTGAAGTCGAAGCTCTGCGACCAAGGAGGCATCAGGAGAAAGTGCGGCACACTTTGGACTTCTAGATTGGTCGGGTCGACTTTTGTTTGGTTCGATTTTATTTTACAAGTTTGCATTTTTAATTACATCTTTTTGCTTGTAAATTTGCATTGTAAGATGGGTTTCTCCGCCTCCGGAAAGTCTAGAAAGTAGACCATTAGTGGATGGGCGTTACCCGTGATTAAGCCTTGGACGTACTGACCCTGGGGGGTTGGGAACCAAGTAAAAACCCACGTGTCTTCTGTTGTGCTTTTCGTTCTTTATTTTTCCGCTGTGCTACTAACTCTCTGACTAGAACGAACGAACGACGAGTTTCCCGATAAAATTTTTAAGTTGATATTCATCCCCCTATCGACGACGCCGATCCTACAAGTGGTATTAGAGCCTAGAAGCTATGCACTGGACTAACAGCCGAAGGAGCAAAGACACTAGGAGTTGAGGGGGAGCAAGGGTGAATACAGGTATAATTTAAAATTATGTAAGTTTTTAAGTTCCATATTATTTGCTTTAAGTGCAGGGGGAGAGGAAACTATAAAAACCAGTGTCCTACTTGTAAGACTCGATCGTCACTACCGGCGGCAAAGGAGGTACCAACGCCAGGAGTCCGGAGGGACAAGAGTCATATCCAGTACTTCAAATGTTGAAAGCACGGACACTACAAGAATCAGTGTCCGACCAAGGTACGAAAAGTTTATTTTAGCAATAATTTTCAAATTCTTGCACAGTTACATAGTAATTTTTATATTTTAGATAACTTTGTTAATTTTTCTGATAAACTAGATCTTTTGCATAATCAACTTAAGTTATTGAATGAACGATTACCAAATATTGATAATACTTAAATATCAGATATGAATTCTTTAATCTTTAATATCAATGCAACAATTTTTAGAATTAATTCTAATATTTTATCTGATAAGGCTGATAAGAATAATATCTTAATTAGTGATAATTCTGAAAATGTTAAGGATAATAATAATTATGAAAATGTTATGGATAATAATATTACTGATAAGTCTGATAATGTTAAGGATGATAATACCTTAATTAATATTATTGTCCATTCAGATAATTTTGAAGATAATGATGTAATTATTTCTGATATTTCTGAGGATATTAAAGATAATACTCTAGATAATAATACTCAATATACCCTTGAATATACAAATTTAATAAACAACCCTGAAAATTACTCTACCTACTATGAAGATAGAGAAGAATATAACTCTGATAATGAGGATAAGATAGAAGAATAATTTCTGAGAATCAAAGCTACATTTAATAATGTCTACAAAAATTCTAACAAAGCAGAAGTATTAGATAAACTTGAAAATTAAATGAAAAAGAAATAGTAGATGATTTATATATTTTTGAATTAATGGAAATGATACAACTGGACCCAAAACTGTTAACAATTTTATCTTTAATTAATAACTTCAACATTAACTTTTAAATAATTTAAACCTTAATTAATTCTTAATTAATTTAACTCTAATTAATTTTTAATTAAGTTAACTCTAATTAATCCTTAATTAATTTAACTCTAATTAATCCTTAATTAATTTAACTCTAATTAATTCTTAATTAACTCTTAATAATTTTAACTCTAAATAATTTTAATCCTGCTTAATTCATAATAATTTTAATCTTAATAATTTTTAAATCTTAATTAATGCTTAAGTCATAATTAACAATTCAATCCTTAATTTTACAAAATCCATGAACTAAAATTCCAATCAATTACCTTCATATATGAAACTAACTAAAACTCTACTCAACTGAAACACCCAGCTAAATTAACAACAAATATGTCAAAGTGGGTTGGCATATTCGTGAGTTCACACGATATGTATCAAATCAAGAATTTGATACATTATTAGAAACCTAATAAAATGTCTAGACGTGATTGACTCATGCATAAATGTCATGTACATGCATCTGTTTTTTTTTATATCTGTCATGTCATTCGTGTTTAATTTTTGCATTATTTAGAATGGTTAGATAGGAAAAGATTGGTTGACACTTGCCTAACCTAGTATCAGGGTGGGGCGAGATGATAGTACGTTAGGGAAGCTTGGCCTAGCTAAGTGAAACTAGCCGAAGCTACCTCGCCACATCCTAGACTAGTTAGACCAGAGTTTTTCAAAGAGTAAAATAAAGGTATTATTTCTTTAAAAGGCTTTGTCTAAGGAAAGGGTTGATGATCCAATAAGGCTACGACCAAAGAAGGCCTTTGTGCCTCGCCAAGACCTGGAAGCCGATTATTGAAATCTACTTTTAAATTACAAATTGATTAAACTCGAATCTAACTCAAGGTCAACCAATCTATAAATAAATTGAGAAAAATTATTTAAGCATCTCACAATACACCCATAAGGCAACCATGCTTGCTTGTACTGTGACACTTAGAATGAGTGAGATGTTAAGGACTAATCAATTGACAAATGTTGTTTAAAATGTTTTCAAAATCTTTAGGATATTTTCTTTAAAAAAACATATTTTCAAAATAATGCTTAAACATAATAATGTTTTTAATGAATTTCATGCTTGCTTGATTGCTTATCTATAAAATACTTTTTCTAAAATTATATCTTTTCGAAAATTATTTGACCTACACACTTAGACACAAACCTTTTAGGTCAACACTAGAATCCCTTAAGACACTTAGGTAGAGGTCCTTGATGTTAACAAGGGTAGTCAGACGGCGTCAGGTTCAGGGGAAGGTTTTTTTTGTTCTTTTAAAAAATTATTAATTTTCAAAATTATGCTTTTCAAAATACTATTTCAAAAATTATTCTTTTGGAAAATTTAGATCTTTTAAAAAGATTTATGCTTTAAAAATATCATCATTTCAAAATACATTTTCGAAAAATGTTTCAAAAAATTTATTATCCTTCAAAAGTATTTTTCAAAAATTATTTCATTGAAAACTATCTTATTCTTTCGAAAACAATTCCTTCAAAAATTGTGTTAATTGCTCTTTTGATTTAAGATGAACTCTAAAGACACATAGGAAATATCTTTTATAATCTTCAAGGATTCCTAAGATTGTGTCAGGTTTAGGGGGAGTCCTACTCAAAAGAAATTAATTCTATTTTCTGACCATTTGTTTGAAAAATTATTAGATAATTCTTTTCATTTGAATCAATCCCTAAGACTCAGAGGAAGGTCAATTGTAGTCAACAAGGTTCCTAGGACTGTGTCAAGTTAAGGGGGAGGTCAAATTAAAAGAACTATTAAATTTTCAAACTTATTATGTTTTCATACACTATAGTTTCAAAATCTTCTTGAAAACATAATATTTTCTTTTCAAAACTATTTTATTTAATATTCAACAATATTTTGTAACAATCTTTACATCTTTTGAACAATGTTTTAAAAATTCATTTCATCTTGAGTTTGGAACATTTTACAGGACACTTAGGAAAATTTTCTTGTAGTTAATAAGATTTCCTAGGATTGTGTCAGACAGAAAAAGAAACCAAATCAAGAAAGTGATTATTTTTCAAAAATGTACATTCATGGAAAATCTCTAAGACACATAGAAATTTTCATGTGGTCAACAAGATTCCTAGGATTGTGTCAGACTTAGGGAAATTCATGCTCTTTTAAATTTATATATTATTGGTGCAATTTAAGTACTTTGTGTTTTCTTTATACGTTATAAAACAAGTACATAGTTTTTCTCAAAAAGGGAGAAGAGTTTTTGCAAATCTCTTTTTCAAAAAAATTATATATGCTCTTAAAAATTATTATACTAAGTATTTTCAAAAGGAGGAGAGAAAGTTTTAAAAATTTTCATTGTTGGTGCATGTTTTTTTTTGTAATTTTTTTTTGATGTGTGACAAAGGGGGAGAGAAGAGCTGAAGTTAGATTTTTTTTCGATTTCTCCCAATGGATTAAACCTAGAATTAACCCTTAGACCTAATCTAATATAAGTTATTGTCAAACATCAAAAAGGGGGAGATTGTTGGTGCAAGATGCATCAGTGATGTCTTCCTTGTTAGAACTTGGATGGCTAGAGGGGGGGGGGGTGAATGTAGCCAGACACCGAAACTTAGCACTTTTGAATTTCCTGCACCTCAAGGGTTAGTAGCACAGCGGAAGCAAAGGAAAAACAGAGTTGCAGAATTTAACCACTAAGCTAAGAACAAACACAAGAACGCTAACAAGAGGATTTACAAGGTTCGGAGATAACTTGCCCCTACTCCTTGGCGTGCCCTTAAGGTGGGCGATCCCTTGATCGTCAGCAGATCAAGCCCTAGAAAATCCGGATAGTAAGCAACCTCCTTCTCGGTGGAGTAACCTCTCCATAGCGTTTCAACAGAAATAAAGTTTTAAGCACAATGAAACACAAGAAAGATCTTACAGAGCACTTAGGACAGCAAGAACCCAAGCAAACTTCTCACCGAGCTCCACCCAGCGCAGATCTCACGCAAGAACTCCCTTCTTCGTGTCTTCTCGCTGATGGACTCGCCAAGCTTCCTGGTTCTTCTTCCAAATGATCAAGTAACAGAGGTTGCTCAAGACAGTAGAGTAATCTCAGTTGCTTGCTCAAGATGATGGAACAACAGATCGCACAAGCACAAAACCAGAGTTGTCGCAAGAACTGAAAAACTGATCAAGTGTATGCAGCATTGTTGTAGAGACTTCTTCGCCACCAAGCGCTTAAGTCCCTCCACTGATCGCCAGGTCACAGCACCTCACTGCAGCCTCCAGCTGCTCTCCTGCAACAGCCAGCTACCCCTGAGCTCTCCTGGACTCCCTGAGCTTCCCTCAGACCAGCCCCAGTCAGCAGCTCCATCCAGTGCCAGCGTCCGTTGCAACCTGAGATGGAAAACAGACAAACCTGCTCCAAGGAAAGACTCCCATTGACCCTCCTTGAGTGTTTGAATCCATTCCTGTCACCTGCAACTTAATCAGATTATTAGCACAACAAATCATACAGAGAATCATGTATCAGAGATTAAGCGCAGAGAAATCAAATATGTTCAGACGTGATCAGAGCGTCTGACAGTGCATTTTGAATTAAAGTGATCGGTCACCGAACCGATTAGAGAGCCTCCTGATCGGTCACCAGACCGATCAGAGTGGGTTCAGACCGATCAGGCTCCATCCTGATCGATCCCTAACGCTCAATCAGAAATCACGATTTCTCTGGGACCGATCACCAGACCGATCCCAGGTTGTGGATCGGTCACCAGTCTGATCCACCCCTTTGTAGTGTGATTTCTTAGCTTCACAGTCCAACCCTCCTGACCGATCACCAGACCGATCAGGGCATGCTCAGACCGATCAGGCTTCGTCCTGATCGGTCATAGTGAGGAACTCGCGACACTTGATTGTTCACCAGAACGATCCAAACAGTGTTCCAGATCGGTCACCAGACCGATCAGGAGCCAAGCAGTAAGGGGAACCAAAGCCCACTGTATGCTACCTGATCGGTCACCAGACCGATCAGGAGCAGAGCAGTGAGCGAACTGCATGCTCCCTGATCGGTCACCAGACCAATTAGAGCTGAGCTGCAGGTTCCCAACCTCACTGTGTGCTCCCTGATCGGTCACCAGTCCGATCAGTCATCGCTGGATCAGTCACCAGACCGATCCACGAAGGAGCACCATGCCAACTTCCCTGATCGGTCACCAGACCGATCCAGGGACTCCAACCTAGCCCTCCAAGCTAGGATTTCATCCAACCTAGCCCTTTAAGCTAGGACCTGACCCTCCAAGCCAGGATTTCATCAACCTAGCTCTCCAAGCTAGGACCTGGACCTGGCCCTCCAAGCCGGGATTTCATCAACCTAGCCCTCCATGCTAGGACCTGACCCTCCAAGCCAGGACTTTTTCACACCTAACCCTCCAGGTTAGGACTTTTCACACCTAGCCCTCCAAGCTAGGATTTTTCCACACCTAACCCTCCAGGTTAGGACTTTTCACACCTAGCCCTCCAAGCTAGGATTTTCTCACACCTAACCCTCCAGGTTAGGACTTTTCACACCTAACCCTCCAGGTTAGGACTTTTTCACACCTAGCCCCACTAGGTATGCCTAGTCCACGATCAGGACTTAATCCCAATCATAATCATCTCATCAACCTAAACTAAGATCGGTGTCAATACCAAAACAACAATCAGGGTCAGACTGCATCAACAATCTCCCCCTTTTTGTTGTTTGACAACCCGATTTTATGTTTAGGGATTTTGAAATCAATTTTCTCAAATTCCAGAATCATAGGGGAATCAGGATCCTCCCCCTACAACATAATCATCCTAAACTTAACCAACTACACTCTCCCCCTTTGTTAAACACCGAAAAGGGTGTAGACGGGTTGTTAAGTTTAATCATACTCCCTCTCAACCCTATGGGTTTCCCAAAACAACAAAAGATTTGATTGAATTTTGAAAGCATATGAAAACATATGATAAAGATAAGGCATGGCAAAGCAATCATATGTATCATATGAACATGACATCTTAAGCATAATCATAGCAACACATAATGAGGCATACATAACGATAGCAATTTTACGAACAATCATATCAACTAACAATAAGCATATAAATCAGAGGCATACAACCATAGAGTCATTCAATCCAAACAGTCAAATAGCATCAACCCTCAGCGGGGTCATCGTCTGATGAATCATCAATAAATATAACATCTCCTGGTGGAGTTCTGCTGGAGGTCGCAGCTCCAGGAAACGTATGATGGTACCACTCCTCATACCACGTCTCCTGCAGTGAGCAGATCCCAGAAACATCGGATGCTAGAGCGACTAGTCAGCGATCGAAGGACCGAAACTCTGAGCTGACCTCCTGTTGCCAGAGCTCGAAAATATGTAACTCGCACTACATCATCCGCTCTAGCTCTGTAACCTGCCAGCGGAGATCTGGATCTGGCTCATAGTACTCCTCAGCAGCAGCGGACGACTCCGGATCATGGGATGCCCGAGGTAACTCCTCCATACGTCTCCTATCCTTCCACCGAAGCCCCTGTGGTCCGACAACAATGCCAGACGGGCCAACATGTGTCGGTCAAGTCGGCAGTCCTGCCGAACCATAGGTACGATGCTGCCCTGTGAGACATCGATACCAACCAAATGTAGCCAGGCAGTAATGATGTGTCCAAATGGCATGTACACTGTCTGACCGTACATCTGGCGGTAGGTAATGATGGAGAAAAAGATGGAAGTCACTGGGTCAAAGTCTAACTGCTGATGCATCCCGTAGAGCATCAAGCAGTGGAATGAGTGAATTTCATCTAAGTGTTTTGAAGTAGTCGGGAGGAGACAATTAGTGATGATCTTAAACAAAACATAATCAACGGGGAAAAGGTAGAGAGCAGGAAATGTGGGGAAATCACCGACGCGCTCACCGGGACCCCCTGGCCTGGGATGGCCGAAAAAGTACTCATAGATAGAGTCAGGAGTGACTCCATCAAAATGAACTGGTAGAGGGTCCGGAAGATAAGGATAGAGTGGAAAGTCATTATCTGATCGGCGACGGCCAAGAAAGGCAGTGAAGGCAGATAGATCAAAATGAAGGTCGATACCGGCAACACGGGTCCTCCACCCCATACCCTCTCCATCGACCATGTTATTATAGAATTCGAAGACCAAATCAAGGTTGATTGGCCTCTCAAGGAAAAGAATGGATTGAAGTCCGTAAAACTCAATGATTCGTCGTACTGACGGACAATGTTCGTAAATGAATGTTTGGTCCACCGTTCGACATGGCATGAGTTTGAAGGTGTGATATTGAAAAGCTAGTCCGTAATGGATATTTTGAAATATGGTATTAGGGGATGGTTGAGGATTTGAAGAGGATGAGGGGCCTTTGCCCTTTGAGCTTCCCTCAATTAGTTCCTTGCCCTTAGATGACTTTCTAAGGGTTTGAAGAATTGACCATGACAGCAAATTGAATCAAATGAAGTGAAACAAGTGATCATGATCATGACACAAGAATGAAATAGAACACAAGATGGAATTGATCATATGAACATGGGTTTAATCAAAGAACCAAGATTTGAACACGGGAAGAATCAGATCATGATATAAAGTGTACATGATTAGGTTTAATCAGTGGGGTGAAAAATTATGGCAAGGTCACGGCAATGAGTAGGATCACAACATAACAGGAAAACACCAAAACATGGTTAGCCCAAATACATAATCTATGAATTGATTTGTAAGACAAACCAACAACAATGATTACTTAGGTGCTATGTTGAGTTGATTGACTTCGGAAACTTGCTCACGAGAGGAAAAACGCAGAAGCTTGACACGAACTCTCGCGAAAAGAAGAGCACATGCGCACGGAAGGAGAAGCGCGAGCAGCCACGCGCAGAAGAACTCACGCACAGGAAGAGAGGGATCTCACGCGCAAGAGAGGAGAGTTTCGGCGCTGAGGGGTTTCGGCGCTAGGGCTTGGGAAGTGAAGAGAATATGTGATTAAATCGGTTGGTGGACAGATCCACCAACCAAACTTTAATGTGATCGAACGGATCACCGTTCGATCTGGGAGCGCCCAGACCAATCAGGCTCCAGCCTGATCAGACTGGCCTAGTCCTGATCGGTCGGGTGACCGATCAGGCAGGCCCCTGATCGATCGGCTGATCGATCAGGAAGCGAACAGTAGGTTTGGAGGTTTTTCCGTGAGCCCCCTGATCGGCCTGTGGACCGATCACCACAGGGTGCCAGATCGGTCCGGGGACCGATCTAGGCCAACACAGGATGTTTGGTCAATTTTTCGCGAAGTGTTCTGTGACCCCTCTGATTGGTCTGTGGACCGATCATCACAGAGGGTGCCAGATCGGTCCGAGGACCGATCCAGACCAACACAGTGGGTTTTGATAATTTTTCGCAAAGGAGCTGGATCGGTTCGTTGGACCAATTAGACATACTCCTAATCGGTCCGGTGACCGATCAGGCTTCCTGAATTTTCCTGATACGATCTGAAACTTTCAGTTTCAGACTTCCAAATGATTTCTGACAAGATCGGATGAAAGTTATCGATCTTGGAAGTGGTCCCTTGACTAAAATTGATCCCTGAACCAGGATCAAAGGTCCTTATGGGTTTAACAATCACTTTGCTCCACTCAAGTGGAGTCAAACTCAATCAACAAACATCCACTCAATTTCAACCAAGTTTGTATCCAAATAAGGTCTCTAATCAAGTTTCCTTGATTGGAATGTCCAAGTATGATCATGGAGCCAAGTACACATGTGTTATGCATTGGTTTTCCCCATACTTGGTCACCGAAGTGATTTTTATCTCGTCAACCAAATTTCTCAAGGGATGCATTGACATTTTGAGAAATTAAGTTGATCTGAGCATCTCACCCCATATCTAGCAAACAAAAATATTTTGTTGAACCTTATAGTTTGTGTGAGATGTCCCCAAGTTACCCAATTGTATCCCAACAATTCAAATTGATCATGAAGAGTTTTGAAAGCATTTCAATCCTATGAAGCGCAACACATTCCCGACTCCCTTCTTAAGAAGCTAAACTCATTTTCGGGGAGTGGTTTAGTGAAAATATCCGTTAGATTTGATTTGGACTCTACATATGGGAGTTCAACATCTCCTCTAACAACATGATCCCTAATGAAGTGGTGGCGCACTTCAATATGTTTAGTCCTAGAGTGATGGACTGGATTCTTGGTTAGGTTAATTGTGCTTATACTATAAGAAAAAATGCTTTTAATGACATTGAAAAGTGTCATCATATAATACTTATACTGACATTTTTGATATAGTGACATTAAGTTAAAATGTTCTCTATAGTGATGTCGTCTAAAGTCTTATCACTTATGATAATTCTTAATGTCACTATAAAATAGAAATAGTGACAATACTAATAGCATGAATAATTGTTATAGTGACAAAAAATAGTGTCACTATAAGATTTATAATGACATTTATATATGTCGTTTTATTATAGTAATGATGACAAATTTATATGTCCTTTAAAATTATTTATCAAGACAATTATAAGTGTCTTGAATTTTATTTATAGTGACAATTCTTAATGTCACTATAAAATAAAAATAGTGACAACACTAATAGCATGAATAATTGTTATAGTGACAAAAAATAATGTCACTATAAGATTTATAATGACATTTATATATGTTATTTTATTATAGTAATGATGACAAATTTATATGTCCTTTAAAATTATTTATCAAGACATTTATAAGTGTCTTGAATTTCATTTATAGGCATAATAAAAAATATCACTAATGATAGTTTAGTATGACATTTTGAAATGTCATCATTAATAATTATTTATTATGACATTTTGAAATGTCTTCGTATGAGTTTTATAATGATATTTTTATCTACATGATTTGGTATTCTATTGTTACATAAAAACTATCATATATTAATAAATATCTCACCCATTTTCAATATTTTTATGATATAAATATTTACACATATAAATAATTAATATGAACACAAATAAAAATTTTAAATTGAAATTAAAGTGCTAATCAATAATTGCCAATTTTTTTGCAATACAAGACTGTCAAATTAGTCACCTAAAAAAATATCTATGCACTAATCACAATCACAAATGTACCCAATGTATTTAGTTTAAGAACTAGTAAAAAATTACAATCTCTCCTAAAGCTTAAAGCAAAATATAACCAAACTTCGAAACTTTACTGCATCTTCAATCTTCAACCATCACATCTTAAACAAAATCTAATATTCATGTGACCTACAAAAAAAATCATATATTAATTAGTTTGTGTAAATGAAATAAAATTAAAGAAGTATATAATAAAGAAAAAAAATTATAATCTAGATCTAGATTTTTTTTATAAGCAAACCAAACCAACAAATGCTAAAACTTAAGTAGAAGGCAAGATGAACACGGTAAGGTTGCAAAATGAACATGATAAATAATCAACCAATAGATTTGAACACGGTAAAAGAATATAATGCACTGATAGTGGAATAATCCACTGATAGTGGAATATAATGCACTAATAATGCCATGCCATGCCTGTAACGACCCGGCCCCTCGGCCCCTTGGGCGGCCCAACAGGCGGCCCACTTGGCGGCCCAACTGGCGGTCCCTTGGACGGCCTAACTGGCGGCCCACATGGCGACCCCTTATGTCGTCAACCGACGACCATTGGCCGTGCCGTTACTCACAAGTACTTTCCACCCCTGGCCAGTGGATTTTTGCCTTCCTCAGGATTCGAACTCTAGACCTCCAGGATAAGTACTAGAGTTTATGAATCCTGATACCAATTGAGCTATAGCTCAATTGGTATCAGGATTCATAAACTCTAGTACTTATCCTGGAGGTCTAGAGTTCGAATCCTGAGGAAGGCAAAAATCCACTGGCCAGGGGTGGGAAGTACTTGTGAGTAACGACCGCCCAAAGAGGTCGCCAAAGGGGCCGCCAAATGAGATTTGGCCGCCCAAGGGGCCGAGGGCCGCCAAGTGGGCCGCCAGTTGGGCCGCCCAAGGGGCCAAGGGGTCGGGTCGTTACAATAAAAAGACGCCTTTTTATGTAGCGGCCCCGCCTCTATGGTCCCCGCAGGCAACCCTCTAGGTCGGCGACCCTACGGTCTTCCCACCCCTGGCAGTGGGTTTTTGCCTTCCCCAGGATTCGAACCCTTGACCTCCAGGACAAGTACAATAGTTCCTGAATCCTGGTACCAAGTGAGCTATAGCTCACTTGGTACCAGGATTCAGGAACTATTGTACTTGTCCTGGAGGTCAAGGGTTCGAATCCTGGGGAAGGCAAAAACCCACTGCCAGGGGTGGGAAGACCGTAGGGTCGCCGACCTAGAGGATTGTCTGCGGGGACCATAGAGGCGGGGCCGCTACAATGCTATAGTCAAATATAAAGGAAATTGTCAAAGCACTGATAGTGGAATGATAAAATGAATTCTGTTTGTTGGTCGCATAGGAAACTGTTCAATAGTATCTGAAGCATAATTCAGCAGATAAAGCTGGTTTGCAACCTATATAACGAGGCATATAAGTAAACAAAAGCTAGTGTCAATGAACTTTATAAAATGACAGTAGCATTGACACTAGCATTTTAACCTGCTAGTTCAGCAATGCTAGTGTCAATGAAAAAGAATTTAAACTTTTTCTATTAACATGATCTTACTATTACTATTAACCAAAGCCACGATGCTTGTGTTAATCACATAATCAATGAAAAAAAAAACACAAAGGGTGAATCATCTATCAAGTTACAGTAACAAAATATTGGTGGTGTCTTGATTAGTTCTAAAACCTTAATGCACATCCCAGAATGAGTTGATAGCGACCACCCATTGACTAAGCTACGCTTTCGAGCATAACAACCATTGCACACATTAGCTTACTGTGATTTGATTTATTATCTACACCAACACTTCCAAACCAACAGCTGTCAGACTGGAATGATTCAAGGAGACATGAGAATTTTCCAACGCTTCCTGACAATGCAACCTGAAGTGGATAATGAAGTGATCCAAAACTCATCTGAGTTAACTGATTCATCATTGTCATTTCGGTGCCAACTCCAAAATGCGTGAGTTGAGTTCACAATCTTCAGTTCCCCATGACCAAAGCTTGCTTCCCTGAAAACTGACCACTCTGGCTTTGGCTCAAAAAGCTAGTTTAGCATTTTAACATGTTAAGAAGAAATATCAAGATGGAAAGTCGCTGCAGAACAAGATCAATAAAGGCGAGAGTTGAAAAAAAGATAAGTAAATTTACTTATTAAAGAAGATACATGGGTAAGAAAAAGCATGGATATCTAATTAGTGAATGGGCATCAATATTCCACTATCATAGTTGTTTGGAGAAAAAAAAAGACAACATACATCAACAAAATTAAAAATCTAACCTCGTGCACCTAGTAGAAGGCTTCTTCATTAATTGTCAATTGCAAATATAATTGATATTCATTTTATAAGACATTAACATAATGACATATATAATAATAGTAGTTAATTAAAAATTTACATATCATACCAGATGACAAGGCCAAGCTATCATTCCTCCAAGTGCATCCTCAAACCTTTGTAAAAGATCATATGGCCTAATAAAACTCTCTTCCCGTTGTAGAACAACTAGAACTTGTATTTCACACCAATTTGGTCCCAACGCCTGTCTTCCTACTTCAGTATTCGGATCCATGCTACGAACAACTCCTTTTGCCACAATTTTTGTCGGATCAAATAGACTTTTTATCAAGACAGAACATCCAATCTACATGAAAAATACAAAAATAATGGAGATATTAAAAATCAATAACGCACTGAATATATTAATAAAGTAAGAAAAATAAAAAAAGACTTTACCGTTAGAGATAAACGCATTGGATCGGAAAATAATGGGCTACTAGATGTTGTTGTGTGATGATTGCAAATCTTTGATTCTAACATTGCAATGTGTTTGCCTTGCTTTCTAATTTGTTCATCCATTTTTCTAACTGTGTCTTTTGCTCCATCACTATTCGGTTGCATGTAATACGGCTTAGAACTTCTCCCCATAAATTAGATGGGCTAACACCATCACCAAGCATACATACTCGACCTGATTTATCTGGTCCAATGATTTGAGCAAAAATGTCATTTTGACCAACTTGATCATCCTCATCTTCAGAAAGTTGATTTTCTAGTTCTTTCATTGCATCCTTTACCAAAAAATAAAAAACCAAAATTTATACATTGTAATGATGAAAACAAAAATCGTTTAAAGAAACGTAGTAGAAGATTATAATACAACATACCAATTTTTCTGCCACAATGTTGCTTGAGGTAGTTCCATTAGCATGAGTGAAGCAAGCATGGAATAATTCAACTCATGATGGGGGTCGTCCCTTTTCTTTGTTCTAAAATTAAAATTGGTTAAAAGTTTATAAATTCTAATGCATATAGAATTATAAGATTAATAAGAAAATTTACCAATTTTTGTTGCACTTGAGCGAAAGATCTTCTTCCAGTTGTCTGATTCATTATCTTTTGCTTTCGAGCCATCTTATTTTTTTCGCTTCTTTCCTAATATATTAAATTCAACTTGATACACAATACTAAAATCAACATGAAAATTTTTCTAAAGGGATAAAATATTATAAACCTTTGATTTTTCTGATTTCCACTGGACAACTAATTTCACATATTGTTCCACAAAAGCTCTGTTATCTCTTTCTTGTAGAAGAACTTCCATTGGCAACTCAGGATCATAATACTTCTTTTTTAGTTCTGACTTCCAGTTTCTCCATTTTTTTGCTATTGAACGTAGTGTCCAACTTCCATTGTTCAATTTAATCCTTGAAGTCAAATCTGTATGATTTTATATAAGAATTGAGGTTAGTAAAATGAACACATAAATAATCAACCAATAAGAATTGAGGTTACAAAAAAACATGGATCAAACTTATTAAAGCAGAGAATGAGAGTCATTTAGATGAAACATCTATCTTTTAGTTTACAGTTGCATGAAATTTAGATAAACTTAACGTGGAAAGTAGTTTCTGATTTTCAAGTGCTTGCATCTAAATGCCCATTTCTAGTCCTATAGTCATCTTTATTTTCTTGTCTTAGTATAATTTTTAACAATTTGCTTAGTGCTGCTTGGTTTACTGTCAGAATTGAGCACTTCCAAACACCCATGTCTATGTTCGATCTAAAACTAGGTCAGTATCCATAAATAGACACAAGCCAAGGTGACTTTGGTTGCAAGTCTTACTTCAACCATAAGTCAAGGATATGAAAAATGGGTTGAATCACATGCCAGCGAAACAAACACAAGGCAAAGGTGACTTTAGTTGCAGGTGTTACTTCTTGAATCGTAGGTCAAGAAAGTAAAAATTGGGTTAAATGACATGCCAGTGAAACCGTAATTGTCCCTTGGAAATTGGAAGGAACCACATTGCATAAAATTAAACTTCATAAAGTACAGTCACCAATGATGTCTAATAATATACCTATCACTTCCTAGGCAATTAGCCAGCTTTATGTGCTTATAAAACATGCAGCTAAATCATAATAAAAGTAAGCGCCAGCTTGTATTTTTTTGATTAGATGTGCATAAGAATACTCAAATTTATATACATATGATGCAGTCAATAGAACTTATGTGTAAAGCACTTTTATGGTGACTTTTATGCAGTTAATAAAACACTTTTAATATACCAAAGAAGAGAATAGTACGGATGTGTAAAGCTCCTACGGACTTATGTGAACTAGAACATTTTGATCATTCTCATCACAAGTTACCACTTACCTGGACTTTATATTTTGATGAAACAAGAAATATTATAGCACAAAAAGATGAGGAGGTTAAAGATATATTCGAACAAGTATGAAGATTTAAAACATTAAAGCTGCTTATTAAAGGATATTTATCCTTAATATTAATTATAGGATAATTAAGCATGAAATATAATCAAGATTATTCTGACCTTTTTCCCTAGTTACCACGTTCTCAAGTTCCCTTGCGTGGTTGGCAATCAAAACCGGTGGTGGAGTATTTGCCCCATCTTGAAGTTGAGAATGAGATTTCCTAACTTTTTTACTTTTATGAGTCGCTCCTATCAAAAACAAGTTATATAGGATAATTAAAGCATGAAATAAGCATTATACTAAATTCATATAGAAAATTTTATTTTGAAATAAAATTTTCTAAAACTTCATATTTTTTTGATATCTAATACCTGATGTATCAATGACTTTATGGTTTGATGCTTTTTCCATGTGCTTATTTGATACACCTTGTATGTTTTGGCAATCTGCACAAGTATTATTCTAACACAAACTATAAGCAAATTGTATTTTTAAGTATAATCAACTGGATCTTCTGACCTTTTTCCCTAGTTACCACATTCTCAAGTTCCCTTGCCCCATAGACTTGAATAAAGTAGATAATATACAAAAGCAAAAGATCAAATAAGATTTATACAAAAGAAAACTATTGATTGCTTATGTATAAAATAAGATTCTACCTCTTTCTTTGGCATTTCCAATTGCATGGTTGGAAATCAAAACTGGTGGTGGAGTATTTGCCCCATCTTGAAGTTGAGAATGAGATTTCCTAACTTTTTTACTTTTAAGAGTCGCTCCTATCAAAAACAAGTTATATAGGATAATTAAAGCATGAAATAAGCATTATACCAAATTCATATAGAAAATTTTATTTTGAAATAAAATTTTCTAAAACTTCATATTTTTTTTGATATCTAATACCTGATGTATCAATGACTTTATGGTTTGATGCTTTTTCCATGTGCTTATTTGATACACCTTGTATGTTTTGGCAATCTGCACAAGTATTATTCTAACACAAACTATAAGCAAATTGTATTTTTAAGTATAATCAACTGGATCTTCTGACCTTTTTCCCTAGTTACCACATTCTCAAGTTCCCTTTCCCCATCTTGAAGTTGAAAATAAGATTTTCTAACTTTTTTACTTGTAAGAGTCATTCCTATCAAAAACAAGTTGAAGAGCATAAAAGAGCATAAGAAGAGCATAAAAAGAACACATTATTTCCCTATTGATTCAGTTCCATAAAAAGAGCATCCGACCATATAAATCAATCTGAATACAAGTTTAGAATAATTTAACAAAGAAACTGAAAACAATCAAAACCATTATTGTAGAAGTGCCTCTTGTTGAATTGTACTGATCCTGAAGTTTGTGTAAATTCTATTAGTTTTTATGCTTCTGAAGTTGTGGTAGTAGTTCATAAAGCTTGTGCTAACTCCTAATGAATTCCAGAACTATTCTGAAAATATATAGCTAGTGTTGAGATCTGAAACAAGTTCTTATACATATATATGGCCTGTTACATCAAGACATTACAGAAACCAAATGTAGATTTCCCCTTCTTCCAATGTAAAGCTTGGCATGGCAGAGAAGAGTCAAAGGATTATCGTCGAACATTGTCAAGGCCCATGAGAAAGCATGAATAAGAGCATAAATACTTAACATGAGGTTAATCTTAGCAATAAATACTGAACGAGCAATAAATGCCAAATACTTAACGTACCTTGTATGTATTTGGCAACCGTATTTTGAGATTGTGCATTTGCCTTATCTTGAGACTTTCCATTAGTTTGCCTCTCACAAGTCATTCCTATTAAGAGCAAAAATTACAATTTACAGATAAATAAAATAAAAAGGCATATTAACCATAGTGAAAAACGTCCATAGTGATAAACATAAAAAAAGCATGGACAAAATCTCATTTAATATCCTTACACATGATAAAAAAAACTACATAAAAAATAAAATGTCCATAATGAAAAGAGCGAAAGGTAGTTACATATCCTTAGACATGATAAATAAAATGTCCATAGTGAAAAACATAAACAAGCTAGAAATTGATTGAGTTACATATCCTTAATCTCATCATGTATCAACATCAATTTCAACTCCTACAGCATCATCCCGAACCCAAATAACTTCTTCTTGTTCATTGTCGTTTTCAGGATTACAAATACAACTTTGAAGGTATGTATCAACATCTGCCATAGGTTGCATTTTATACTGTGCTCGTGCATCGGTGGTGATAATTACATGCCAATTACAATCAACTGGATCTTCCACATAAAAAACTTGCATGGCCTGGGATGCTAATATATAAGGCTCATTATGGCGCTTCACATTTGTAAAATTGGCTAATAGAAAGCCATCCTCGTCCAATTTTAGTCGTTTGCCTTTGGAGACCCAATCACATTCAAATAAAACAACTCTTCGACCTCCCCCATAATCTAACTCAATCACATTTTGCAAAATCCCGTAGTAATCAAGTTCGCTTGATACTGGATTCTGATCTCTAATACTTGAATAACTTGAAGTAGTAGCCCGAACAATTACACCACAATTCTGTGTTTTTCTCTTGCGTTCCACTTCTTTTGTATGAAACCTAAATCCATTGGAAATGAATTTTTCATATCGCATCCCTATAAAATTCGGGCCTCTGCTAAGTGATTTCAGCTCATTTGTTTTTGAATCAGCTTGTGAAAGATCTGTATTTTCAATCTATCACAAGAAAAAAAAAATCATAAATTATGATTAAAAATCATAGTGTATAACTTTAATGACAATTATAACATATACTTACATGTTTAGCAAACCAAGACGCAAAAGAATCACTATGCATACGTTCAATTTGGTGAGGTGGAAGACCGGAATGACTAAGATTCAAAATCCGACGGTGCTCACTACAAATTAAGAATGATGATTTGGCAAACATCGATGATTATATATTTAAACACGATGAAATATATAATAACATACTCTATATAAGGTTGTACATGATGACAGTTGAATAACACATATTGATGCGCCTTCTTTAATGTCTCATCATCAAACTTAGTTGCAATGGCCTTTCCAAGTGCATAACCAGAGGTTGTAAACACGTCCAATACAAATGTTGAGCCGATAGTTGTATCATCATTTCTTGTTGATTGATTGAATCTTGTCTCTACATAATCAGCTAAATATAAAGAACAGAATGTCAAACATTCTTCAGCCAAATAACCCTCAGCAATGGATCCTTCTGGCCTACTTCTATTCCGAACATAAGACTTCAATGTCCCCAAGTACCTTATATCAAAAATATAAGTTTTGTATTATTTAGTGAAAATAATAATTTAAATAAAATAATATGAATAAGATTTTTCTATTACCTTTCAATTGGATACATCCACCGATAGTAAACTGGTCCAGCAAGTTGTACTTCAGTAGCCAAATGTACAGTCAAATGAATCATTATGTCAAAAAATGAGGGAGGAAAAATCTTCTCAAGTTGACAGAGTATCACCCCAATATCTTTCCTTAGACGAACCACATCACTTGGTGAAATTACTTTACAACACAGCTCTCTAAAATACCTACACAATTTAATCAAAGGATTCCTAACTGATTTAGACAAAGTTTTACGTAGTGCTACGGGCAACAACTGTTGCATCAAAATATGGTTGTCATGGCTTTTTAAACCAATTAATTTTGCTGGTTTCATTTGAACACACCGTGAAATGTTGGATGCATAGCCATCTGGAACTTTAACTTTTTTCAAAACCTTGCAAAATATACCCTTTTCTTTTTTCCCCATTGAATAACATGCTGGAGGCAAATATACTTTACTTGGTCCCTTGTCAATAGGATGAAGTGCTGATCTTATCCCAATTTCTTGCAAATCACGACGTGATTTAATATTGTCTTTAGTTTTCCCTTCCATATTCAACAATGTCCCACAAATTGATTCGCACACATTCTTCTCAATATGCATAAAATCAAGATTGTGACGTATCACATTATCTTTCCAATAAGGTAAATCAAAGAAAATACTTAGCTTTTTCCAATTGAATGGTAGTTCTGGATTATCATCAACTATTTTTCCAAATGTCAATTTAAAATTTTTCAACTCATTGATCACTGTGCCTCCTGAAAGTGTTGGTGGTGGTCTTCCATACTCTTTTGTGCCATCGAAATGTTGAGCATCTTTGCGAAACTCATGATCACTGTTTAAAAATTTCCGATGCCCCATATAGCAATATTTTTTGCTATTTTTTAACCATCGTGAATGTGTAGCTTTGTGGCACACTGGGCATGCAAATTTACCTTTGGTGCTCCATCCAGATAAGTTTGCATATCCAGGAAAATCACTTATTGTCCATAGTAATGCGGCATGTAATTGAAAATTTTGCTTGGTTGACGCATCATATGTTTCCAATCCTACCTCCCACAAATCCTTCAAATCTGCAACAAGTGGCTGCAAATAGATGTCAATATTATTTCCAGGAGCAGAAGGACCAGGTATTAACAACGATAACATAAAATATGGTTGTTTCATACACATCCATGGTGGAAGATTATAAGGCACTAAAATGACTGGCCATGTACTATGCACCACACTCATATTTTTGAATGGATTAAATCCATCCGAAGCTAATCCTAGCCTTATGTTTCGGGGCTCCTTTGCAAAATTTGGGTGATTATGGTCAAACGTTTGCCAAGATGGGGAATCAGCTGGATGTCGCATGTAACCATCTTTCGTGCGAGATTCAGAATGCCATCTCATATGGATTGCTGTTTTGCAGGACATAAACAAACGTTGTAACCTAGGTTTTATTGGAAAATACCATAAAACCTTGCGTGCAACTTTCCTCTTGCCGCCAATAGGATCATCTTCAGATGTTTCCCATCTAGTCTCATTGCATGTTTTGCATCGAACACTTTCTTCATCCAACCTCCAGTATAAAGTGCAATCATTAGGGCAAGCATCGATCTTTTCATAACCAAGTCCTAATTGCTTCATCAATTTCTCTGCATCATAGTATGACTTTGGTAAATCTTGCATAGCATTTGGAAATGCTTCTCTCAACAAATCCAAAAGCATATTGAAGATTTTATTGGTCATTTTCCCAAGACATTTTAAGTGAAGCAAGCGAATGATGAATGCAAGTTTTGAGAATTTCTTGCATCCGGGATATAACTCTTTTTGTGAATCATCAATTAATTTATAGAATTTCTCGGCCTCTCCAATTGGAATATCTTTCACCTGTTCAAATCCTGTTGTATTGATTGTACTACCTTCGTGTTGTGGGATCCCAAAAGCTTCATGAACTAGTCCCTCCATATCATCTACATCATCATTAGATGGAACAGAACTAGATATTGAAGATGCACTGCATGCTATCTCTCCATGAGCCACCCAATGAGTATAACCTTTGATAAATCCATCAACTGTCAAATGATCATAAGCATCCTCTCTTGAAACACATATGCCCATCTTACACCTTGCACAAGGACATGCAATCGTTCCATTTATGTTTGCATTAGAAAATGCAAAATCTAAAAAATTCTCAAGTCCTTTTCTGTATTCCTCAGTTTGTCTTAGCAAAAACATCCAACTTTTATCCATCACAAGTCCAGTAAAAAGATCTACTAAAACTAGTTCAAAAAAAATCAGTCAAAACCTCAAAGATTCAATTACCAAAATAAAAATTGAAAAATACATCTATGAACATCTCGAAACAAAGAAATTTTTATAGTTCTAGAAATCATGCAAGCATATCATAGCTCTTACAAGAAATACTAAGTGGAAAAATTCTCAAGTATCATTTGATGGCTGGGCAAGCCTTCAAAACTATAGTTGACATCTTCCGGAATAGTTACCGTCTATACATTTAGTGAAGTAGCAGTGATGTTAAGCTAATTAAAAGTCCCATGTTCCTGGATACATTTCTCAGTTCATTTAAGTATTCACACAGCTATTACGTATTATGTGAAGTATTCTTATCAAAAAAGTCCTAACATTCAATCATCCTTATAGTTATAGAAAACAAAGAAATCATGCCATCAAAGAAGTTTAAGGTACATGGATCAAACTCAAGGACATCTTTTGGGCTAAAATAAACTATTGCATGTGGTTTTGGGCAATCTCAAACACAAGTGTTCTTGTTGGAAAAATTTATCAAGAAGAAATTTATCAAATCATTCATCCCAATTGGCTAATAGTTTTGTTCAACTAACCCTAACCTAACCCACTCAAGTAGTCTCGTTCGACCCTATTAACCACTCTAATCACCTATTTTGATTGATCATTATTTATGTACTTTTTAGAGGTTGAAATAGAGTAAAGTATTAATTATTAATGAAGGAAACTTAGAATTGATAAAATAAACTGTTACAGGAGAGGAAATCTTTAGAAAGGGCAATATAATGACATATCCAAACATATGAAAAAGAGAGTAATGATATCATACCAAAGTATCACGCTGAAGTTGGCGCCGTAGAAATTTAATGACCTTTGAGAATTTGTCACTTCCGGAAATCTACAAACAGAAAGTAATTAGCTTCAGATTTTTACACAATTACTAATTGTCATCATGTATTGTCTTTCTGAATCTCATTTAACAAATTCCAAATAAAATAAAAGTAGAATAAAATTAAATTAGCTGAACAAGAGTATGTTTCCGAACAACAATAGACTGGAATGAGAATGTACATAATCCTGGTCTAATTTTGGTTGCCTAGCCAAATACATTCTCAACACAGATTTCCTTCTCCCTGGGTGTTTCCATTCTCAACAGGGAATTCCTTCCTCAAGATTAAAAACATTTGTCTATCATTCAATTCCCTACTTCTCCACTCTAGGCAACCATTGAAGTTAAGTGGTCCATTCAAATATTATTATTTTTTCTTTCAGTAAAAACAAACTCGTCAACTGCATGCCTGGATGTCACCTTGCCAAGTTGTGGATGAGGTTTCCTGTACACGAAAAGCAGAGGTGAAGATTAGCCTTGTATGACCCCTAAATCTTCTGATCTCGACATTGTCTCAAGATCTTTCCATGTTGTTATCATATCACAACTCAGCCTCTCACAAATTCAAACAATATCATGACATATCCAAACAACTCAGTAATTGTTATGAAGGCAGAGATGATGAGGCATTGATTCCTTCAATCAGTAGCCATGATTGTAAATGAGACATTGTTTTATCATGTATCACAAAATATAGCTAGCTTTGGAGACATTGTTTTATCATGTAAATGAGACATTGTTACCCTACTTCGGTGGTCCAACTTCCCTCTCCAACCCTGTAAAGGAGCAAGTCTCTTCTAGCAACCTCTAACAGATACTTAGCAGACTTTCAAATGGCATAAAAGAAATATGTACAGTACGATAGGAATGGTTAATATACGTACCTCTTCTTCTGCCGCCTAGAGGTATCCCTCCTCTAAGGATTAGTTCGTAAGCACTTTTGTTTGAGCAAGTTCAACTTGAACGCACCCATGGGCAGACGGCGTGGCAGGGAGGAGCGCCGCGCGTGGAGAGGCTCTCGCATAGCCCAGAGCGCGCTGGTGGAGGTGCGCTGGTTGGAGGCGCTCGCGTAGGGGGAGGGCCGATAGAGCAGGGGCACGCTGGTGGAGGTGCGGTGGTTGGAGGCACTCGCGTAGGTGGAGGGGTGAGCAGGGAGCGAGGGAGAAAACAAAATTAGGGTTCGGGCATGAGGGTGGAGATGAAAAGGAGGGACGATGCAAGCTCGCGCGCTGCGATTTTGAGTATTGCCGCTCGGATTTGGAGTATTGCCGCTGCCGATTTAGGGTTCGTGCTTCGCGTAGGAAGGAGCAGGGGATTAATTAGGGTTCGTGTTCGCGCGATTAAGTTGAGAAGGAATAGGTTCGCGCGATTAAGTTGAGAAGGAATAGGTTCGCGCGCGCTGAATTGTTGGGAAAAAATTAAAATAAATAAATTAAATTGTTGATTTCTTGAGAAAAAATTAATTAAATAAATTAAATAATTTATTTTAATAAGAAAATGTTTAGATTTATAATGACATTTATAAAATATATCATGATAAAGGGTTTAATCAGACATTTTAATTATAAAATTAATCTGTTTTAATAAGTGTCATTATAATTAGTTTATAATGACATTTACGATTAAGTGTCATAAATTAAATGTCACAATAGGTCTTTTTTCTTGTAGTGTGGCTAAGTCTTTTGATGACTTAATAGATGAATTAAATAAGTTTAATTCATTGGGGCTTGGCTTGGATGGGCCGGCCAAAGAGGGCCACCATCCTCTTTGCTTGGCCGGCCACAACAAAGGGAGAGAACCAAGTTTTTGGTTCAATTTATAAAATAAACCAAGTGTCGTTTGTTTTATAAAATTATGGATGATATAAATTTTTATATAATAAACCAAGGTTTGGTTTATTTTTCATGGAAATTAAAATGAACCATGGATTGGTTTATTTTATAAAATCAATCATGGATTGATTTACCATGATAAGGAAATTTATTCCATAGGAGAGAAGATTTTTATCATGAATTAAAATATGATTTTATCCATGATATAAATTCAAACTTGACATGATGGAATAAATTATTCCATATTTGAGAGGCTTGATGGTTGAGAGGCCACTATATAAAGGACCCAAGGCAAGGCTTGGGTGAGTGATAAATATAGAGATGAAGGCATAGGCTCTCTCCCTCTCTTTCTCTCCTTCTCTTCTCCCCTTCTTGTCGTGCGCCAACCAGCCCCAAGAATGAGCTCCATCCGACCATCCTTTTGTGGTTAGTCTTCCGACTTCTCTCTTGGTTTTTCTCGTTTGTTCTCGGAGAATCTAGTAGTTCTCGAGAACACGAAACTCGTGGCTTTGCGAAGTCATCCCGAAGATACTCGGTGTGGACGCGAATATAGGCGGAGCTTCCAAGGGACGCTTACGGTTGGATCTCATCCCTTCCTTCGAGTTACGCGAGGTAATATGTAAATTAGTTTACGTTTCTGCAAAAAGTTTAAATATATGATCATGTCTACATAAGATAAAATTGCATGCTTAGATGTGTGGTTAAATAATTAGAAAAATTATTTATGCTAAACCTTCCACTGCACGTAATTAATTTTAAAATTATGAACCTACATCCATGTCAACATGCACCCGGTCCCAACAAGGCCAACAAAAAGAAGTATGCTAGGGAGGCATACAATCATGGTAAGGAGGGAAAGTCCAAGGATGGCAAGGGAATGTCATCCAAAGGTAAAATGAGTCACTTAACTAAGGACAAGATGTCCAAGGTTAAGAAGGTCAATTTTGTAGGCCAAGAGTCACCGGGGGAACACCGGTGTGACCTAGTGTTTCTTGAGTCACCTAGGGAGGTGGCTAGGAGCTCAAGGGGAAGCTCTAGGAGCCTTTGGAATATATGGTGAATGGACCCTAGGAGAGGTGCTCCTAGAGGTCTAAATGGACCATGAGATGTGCCAAAAGAGTTGGAGACGGGCTTGAGTCTCAACTCTTGGGTTTTGGCACATGGATTATGTGGTTCATGCATGAAAATATGACATTGGGGTTATATAGAATGAAGGTTGGTTTTTGATGTATAAATGCTATGTAAATCAATGCTAGGGATGCATTGTGGGTTGGCATGGGCAGATACATCAAGAGGAAACCAAAACTAGGACTTTAGGTCAAGGTTCTATTGAACCTTTTAGCTAGTTTTGGATTTTGTGTCAAACTTGGGAATGGTGATAGATACATTTTGGAATGTATTTTTTCCAAGTAGATATAGGTACCATAAACCTCTCCACAAAATTTGGAAATTTTTGGAGATTTGTGAAATTTTTGGCGCATTTCTAAACTTCGTCAGAAAAGGCTGAAATTCTGTGTTTCAGAGTATCAGTCGACTGCCATTTGGGGCAGTCGACTGGTAAACGTTGAAATAAATTTCAGCAGCTGGGTATGTGTCCAAATGATGCAAAACAAGTGTATGGGGGGCTAGTACACATTTTTTATGGTCATTAGGGATTAAAAGAACCAGTGATTGGGGTATTGTTGGGTTCTTTTTTATGGTAGGCAAAGGGGGAGAAGTGTGGGTTTAATTTGGGAAACTAAACATACCTTTGCAAGAAAGCCTAGGTTTAGGGGGGGTTGAGATTAATAGGGAGCATGGTTGCTCCATTCATGGCGTAAGGGGAACCTTGGAGAGGTTCTTAAAAAGCCTTTGTAAGTCCAATGGAGGGGGAGCATTGGAGAAGCTTTAAAAAGCCCGTTTTGGTGAAAATTCCTAACTTGGAGGGTTAGGTGTGGGGAGCCTTGGGATAGGTTTTAAAAACCCCATTTCAAAAAATTCCTAACCTGGAGGGTTAGGTGTAGGATGCCTTGGGATAGGATCCATGTATGCATTGCATATGTATTTATTTAGCATTATTTTTGCTATCTATTACTCATTGTTTTCCCTAACTTAAACGTATTTCCAAACATCAAAAAGGGGGAGATTGTTGAGGCAATCTGTGATCCGGAGTGATCATGTGTTTTGATGTTTGGGCAAAGGGTTTAAGTTAGACTTTCTCTTATGTACTAATATGTGTATGTGAGTGTGCAGGTTGTACAGGTTTACACATATTGACTTGGCTAGACGGCTTCGGTATGGTGAAGGGTTGCATGGAGATAAGCGGGAGGCTTGTGTGCACCTGAGGGACCTCATATAGCAGGGATGATGAGTCGAGGGGCGCGGACTTTGAGGCATACGTGAAGGATGGCATGGAGACAAGCTGGAGGCTTATGTGCATCCGAGGGACGAGGGCCGAAGATAAAGAGGACGCGAAGGCAATAGTCAAGGCTGCTGGTGAAGAGTCAGCTGAGGCAAGGGACAAGAGCCGAGGGAGGAGGACTCCAAGGGCAAACCGGGAAGTGGACTTCAAAGGGCACACATGAAGGGTGGCATGGAGGCAAGTCGAGGACTTGCATGTGCATCTGAGGGACGAAAGCCGGTGGAAGAGGACTTCAAGGGGCAACCAAAAGGAGTGGACCTGAAGGTACGCGTGGAGGAGGGTCAAGAGAGTGTGTAGGAGTGCTGTTGTAAGCTGGGCAGTAGACTGCCAAAACTCACAGTAGGTTCTGGACCCTGGACCAGTCGACTACCATTTTGGCAGTCGACTGGTATGTCACCAGAATTCGAACGTTGGGATGTCAACGGTCGAATCTGAGTGGTGGCAGTCGACTGCCCTGGGACCAGTCGACTGTCACCGGATTTTCCAGCCCGAGTTCTATTTAAAGAGGACTCGGTTAGGGCTGGTTTTCTTGACAAAACTCGCTTGGATAATGTGTGTTAGTAGTCTATTATGATCAGAGAGCATCCAAAGTGTTGTGGCGAGGTTTCTCCACCCACAGGAGCGACAGATCTAGCCGGAGGTTATCCGGGGGTTGATCCACCGAAGGATTCTTGGATTAGTCACCCGACCGAGGTGGATACCAAGTAAATCAGGTTGTTAGCATTGTTATTTCTTATTTACTTTGCATATTATTGTTTCCGCTGCGCTAACGACTTTGTAGAGATCAAAACGACGAAAAAGTGCTATTCACTCCCCCCTCTAGCACGCCTAGACGATCCATCACTAGTCAAGGAGCCAAAAGTTGATTAATTTAAATTGTTAGTAATTTAAATTAATCGACGAGCATTCGATATTTTAAACACGGGGGGATGGATGTGCTCATAATAGGTGGAGCTCATATGAAAATATTGGGGTTGGTGATGAAGTTCAATGGCGATCTTTTAGTGGAATAGATCTTCATTAATGGATTGGTTTTAGATCCATTAGTGGGCCAAGACCCAACTCCTCCTCTTGGTTCCTACCTTAGCCCTATATATACCACATGGGATCATGAAACCAAGGCTAATTCAATCCAATTAAATCATCCAACCTAGGCTTCTCTCTCTCTCTCTCTCCCTACTCTCTCCTAGGTCATGGCGGCAAAGAGAAGTCTCCATCTTCTTCTTTGTTTTTCTTCTCCTTTCCTCAAGCTCTCGGTGGCCGGTCATCACTAGATAAAGGGAGGCTTCTTTCCTCCCTTTTGTGGTGCTTGGTGAGGGAGGAAAAGGAGCCGACGACCGACATAAGGTGAGAAGGCGACGTAAGAAGAGGGTGCTTGCCCAGTTGTTTGGGTGAAGGAGAAGCTTGTTTCTCCTCTTCTCCATCTTCTTCATCTTCCTCTCGAGGACACTCTTGTGGCTGGCATGCATGGGAGGCTCAAGGTGGTTGACGATGCATAGCTAAGGGAGAGAAAGTTGGTCGGCACAACTCCATTGTTTGGAGTTAGGGTTTCGGCTAGGAGAGGGGAAGAAGTGATTGGTTGAGCCCTTGGTGATCCCAGTTCTCGGTAGCTAGTCGCCCATATGACGTCCGGGAGGGGAGGGACATAAGGTAGAAGGATACGAGGTAAATGAAGGTATAATTCTCTTCCTTGGCTCCTTATAGTTTTTATCATTTTATGTGATGTGTGATAATTGATTGTTATTGTTTTTATTATTTGTTAATCATAGATAATAATTAATTATTTGGACCCCGATAATAAACACAAAAACCGGCGATCCGCTCATCATCTATTCCGCCGGTGTTTCTGTTTATTATCGGGGTCCAATTAATTAATTATTAATAATAATCAACAAATAATTATGAACATGATAATTAATTAATCTACACATGAAATGATAAGAAAACAAGGAGCCAAAGAAGAAATTTATAGCTTTCTTTACCTCGTAGTCTTCTACCTTATGTCCCTTCCCTCTTGGACATCGTGTGGGTGACGAACTACCAAGATCCGGAATCACCAAGGGTCACCAAACAATCACTTCTTCTTACGTCTAGAAAAACCCTAGCACTAGGGGTTGGAACCGCCGGCCACTCCTCTCCTTCCCTTGCGCCGCCGACCACCAAGAGCCACCCAAGCTCGCCGGCTACAAGGAAGCACTAGAGAGGAAGAAGAAGAAGAAGATGAAGGAGAAAAGATCCTCCTTGTTGGAACTCAGATAGCTAGAGAGGGGGGGCGGGTGAATATAGCCAAACACTTGGACTCTAAGCTTTCTAATTTTCTGCACTTCAATCGTTAGTAGCACAGCGGAAGCACAATAAACAGAGTATATGCAGAAAACAAAACCCTAAACTATTAGCAAACGCAAGAACGCTAACAAAAGGATTTATAAGGTTCGGGGATAACTTGCCCCTACTCCTTGGCGTTCCCTTAGGTGGGTGATCCCTTGATCGTCGGCAGATCAAGCCCCGGTGAATACCGGATAGAAAACAACCTCCTTCTCGGTGGAGTAACCTCTCCACAGCGTTTCAATCAAAGATATAGTTTTAAGCACAATGAAACACAAGAAAGATCTTACTTAGCACTTAGCAAAGACAAGAACACAGCAACCTTCCTCCGAGCTCCACCCAGCGACGATCTCACGCAAGAACCCTTTCTCCGTGTCTTCTCGCTGTTGGATTCAAAACCTCTTGTTCCTTCCTCCAAGTGCTCAAGCAAGGGACGGTTGCTTCACTGATTGTAGTTGCTTGAACAAGATGATGGAATTTTTGAACGCACAAGCAAAGTGTGGAGAACACAAATGCGCAGCAAGAACTCAAGCCAAAAGTTGATTCAGCGAACTCTCATCTGCTCTTCTCCTCTACGCACTTTTCTTTCTCCACTGAGCACAGGTGACACCATCTCACAGCAGCCTCCAGCTGCTTACCTGCCAACGCCAGCTACCACTGAGCTCTCCCTGGACTCCCTGAGCTTCCCTCAGCCAAGCTTCAGTCTGCAGCTCCAGCCGTTGCAACCTGAGATGGAAAACGGACAAACCTGGTCCAAGGAAAGGCCACCATTGACTCTCCTTGAGTGTTTGAATCCTTCCCTGTCACCTGTAGCTTAATCAGACCATTAGAGCAGTGTATCAAACAGAAAATCAAGCATCAGAGATTAAGCGCAGAGAATCGGAAACGTTCAGACGCGATCAGAGCGTCTGACAGTGCATTTTGAATTAAAGTGATCGATCACCGGACCAATCAGAGGGTCTCCTTATCAGTCACCAGACCGATCAGGCTGGGTTCAGAGCGATCAGGCTCCGTCCTGATCGGTCCCCAATGCTCAATCAAAAATTGCGATTTCTTTGGGACTCTCCTGGACCGATCACCAGACCGATCCCAGGTTATGGGTCGATCACCAGACCGATCCCAGGTTATGGGTCGATCACCAGACCGATCAGGAGCAGATCAGCAGGGGAACTCAACCTCACTGTGTGCTCCCTGATCGGTCACCAGACCGATCATGAGCCAAGTAGTGGGTGAAACACATACTCCCTGATCGGTCACCAGACCGATCAGTAATCGCTGGATTGGTCACCAGACAAATCCAGGAGCTCCAACCTAGCCCTCCAAGCTAGGACTTTTTCACCTAACCCTCCAAGTTGGGAATTTTCACCTAACCCTCCAAGTTAGGACTTTTTCACCTAGCCCTCCAAGCTAGGACTTTTCACCCAACTCTTCCGAATTAGGACTTTTCCAAACCTAGCCCTCCAAGTTAGAACTTTTTCACCTAACCCTCCAAGTTGGGACTTTTTGTTAGTGAGAGCCCTAGAGCCAATCATGTGATGGTTGTTGTATGGACTCATTGTATTATATTTCATATATATATATAAAGGCATTTGATTATGGTTATTATACTTACTTGTATTGGTGCCAAATAACTAAGTGTAATAACGTCCTTGGTAGTAGGTTCATATCTATATCAATCGATTGGTTGAATCGATAGTGAGATGATATAGAGAACACTACTCTTAATTATTCCTAGTCAAGTATTAACATTCAGGGACAATGTTAATGCATAGAGACTAGCATGTAGGTCAACACGATGACTTGATCTCACAAGTCATGGATATGAGATATCAAGTTGACACATGAGTATGCATTGGAGAATGTATACTGAATGACCCACCATGAGAAAGTATCATGGATCGTTATATGAGTGTCATATACTTTCTCATGTGACTATTAGTATGACTATTAGTCCTTAGACCTGAAGTCACCATAGTTCCCTACATAAGGAGTTATGTACTTTGGTTTCGTCAAACGTCACCCGTAACTGGGTGGACTATAAAGGACGATTACTGGGTATGTAACAAATTATGCGGAGGGATGTGAGTGATGTAGATGGGATCTATCCCTCCTATATGACGGGAGAGATATCATAATCTTGATAGAGTGAGATCACTAAGTGCATGGCCATGCCCAAATAAGGCAATATGAGATATTGAGCTTATTTGATTATAGTGAGTCTACTTGGAGTTCAAGACACATAGATTGATTGGAGGATGACACGGTCTATGCTCATGAAGATCAATCTAGATATCGAGATAGAAGGACGTTGTCACATATTATGAAAGTCACAATTATAGTCACATGGTGATGTTGGATCTCAACATTCTTGTAACTTGGGTAGCAATGATGTGTTGCTAGATACCGCTCATTGCTTATGTTTCTAAGAGGTTAGAAGCATTGCCAAGTTACAAGAACCTATAGGGTCACACGCAAAGAACAAATAGATGGAGAAAAAAATGAAGTCAAGTTTGACTTGGCTAAATATGGAAAGTCCATAAAAGGCAAGTTTGACTTGACCCAAATCCAAATCAAGTTTGACTTGACTTGGTTCCACTTCAAGTTAGACTTGACATGGGAGAAGAAATGGAGTCAAGTTTGACTTGACTAAATATGGAAAGTCCATAAAAGGCAAGTTTGACTTGACCCAAATCCACCTCAAGTTAGACTTGACTTAATGCCACATCATGGTGATGAATTGGCATGGAGCCAACCATTGATGATGCTCCACATCATCAAGAGCATTAAGTGTGGATACCACCTCATCAAGGAAGATTAATGGTCAAGTTTGACTTGACCAAAAGCCACCTCACCTTGACTTGACCAAGTGATGACTTGGCTTGGTATTTGACCAATGATGATGCTCCACATCATCTCCAAAGGTTGTAACCCCCCATTTGAATTTGAATTCAAATTGAAAGGGGGTATGGCAGGCCACTTAATGGCCATTAATGGCCATTATGGCCGGCCACTTAATGGCCATTAATGGCCATTATGTGGCCAGCCACAATGAGGGAAAGAAAACCAAGTGTTGGTTCCATTTTTCTGATGGTGTGTCTTCTCTTCTTCCTCCTCCAAGTGTTGGTGCTCTTCTTCTTCTTCTCCTCTTGGCCGAACCCTTGAAAGGTGCTAGCACACCTAAAGGGTTTCCTCCATCCACTTTGTTCGCGTGGATACTTCTAGAGGGACGGCACTTGACGTCCTAGAGATCCGACATCCAAAAGGAGCGAGCGGGATTAAGCGGGGCACGCACCAAAGGTAAAATGGTTTATCCCTCTTTAGATCTAGGAGTAGATCGAGTTTTGAGCATGAAATGAATACGTGATTTTTGTTTCAGAATTTTTCTTCGCACGAGATCCATGGCTTTGGGTTCTCGGGGTTTCCGCGACGCGAAAAGGCGGTTTTCGCGGCCCGAAAAACCCAACAGTGGTATCAGAGCCACGTGCGAAGCACGTATTTATTTTTTTTGTATGGGATACAAAATTTAGAGTAGTTTATGATTCTGTAATTTTTCTAATTTTTAGGATTTTATGAGTATTTTTCTCGTAGAGGCGAAGCAACGAGTGCGAAGCACTTGTACACTTCGACCACCGAGAAAAACTTCTCCGAAACGGCAAGTTTCGCCCAAATAGATTTTGGGACAGCGGGTTAGGCACTGTTAGATCGCGATACGACACTCACGAAATTAATTTCGTGAGTAGGGGCGCCGCCCCTAACCCCGCAAGGGGCCTTGTCACGTGATTGTGCCCGAAACCCGCTTAACGGGACCGCCGTGGAGTTGTGACTCATAAAATTCGTAAAATACATAGAAAAATTAGATAAATTTCTGTAAAATACATAATTTTGAATTATGTACAGTAGTGTGATGGTCATGGCCCAAGACCCTATTTTAATTAGATTAAAATATGTGTGTAATTCATATTACGGCCTGCGTGCCGTTATTTGTGTTGTGTGTGTTGTATTGTGATTGCGACCTGCGTGTCGGCCTTTTATTTATTATTTCTGTTAAAATTAGTTTAAGACTCGAATGTAACTCGAGTATAAATTTTGTAATGTACAAAATTGAAGATGAAGGAAATTCTGGAGAAGACGGACTCGTGGGAAGCAAGCCGACAACACATGGGGTTCTGGAAGGAGGAGCTTGGAGAAGCTGCTGCCTAGACCCTAGGTTGACCAAAGGATCTTCTCATTGGCTTGAGAAGATCTTAGTAGGGCCATGACTAATCACACTTTAATTTTCTTGTATATTTTATTTTTGCTTATATGTATGTGATGCATGTTAGTATAGAATAGAATATACATGAGTGTATGTGATGCACATGTAATGTGGGAACCACATCTTGATGTGCACCTAATACACATTTAGGTTAAATTAGATTTAATAAATGCCTAAATACGATGCACATCATCGATTAGATTAGATCTAAATCGAAATCAACTCGTATATGCCTAACGAGCCTTGATACCCATCACTACCACGATCATATGCGATTGTTGAATCTGCCAAAGCAGAGCAATGCATTTAATCGTGGTGGGATGCGGAGGGACAACCTTGGTCCCGCCTATCACGCTTGGGTTAGATTGAGCTCAATTAGATTGAGTAACTAGTTAGCTCAATTGGATCGAGCCTAACTATAGGCATACTCCAATAGTTGGAAAGGTAGGACAAGATCGCATTTATCAATAGTCTTGGGCGATTTAGCCAAAGCTAACTCAAGATTATTCATAAATGTTAATTCTTGATCCTATAAACAAGAGTTGCATAGAGATGTAATTGGTAATTAGTACCTACCGATCATACTAAGTCTTGGGCGATTTAGCCAAAGCTAACTCAAGGCGTAGTATGATGTGGATCTTGACCTACGAGAATTATAGTTAGTTGGTGTGGATCTAGTAGTGTGGTTTTACCACATCTATGACTCGATTCTACCAAAGCCCTATAATTCAGTGGGAGCATCATTTAATTAAAGGCCTAGTTAAATGATAAATAAAATATGATACAATGGTGGATATTTATTTTCTGCATTTTATGTTGTAGATTACCATGTCAAACACGAACACTCTCTCTCTACGATCTGTTCTTGAGAAGGACAAGCTCCTAGGAGCTAATTTCCTGGACTGGTACAGGAATCTGAGGATAGTCCTCACGCAGGAACGTAAGCTGTACGTTCTGGAGCAAGCAGTTCCTGATGCACCACCAGCCTCTGCCGCTCGTAGTGTTAGAGATGCTCATCAGAAGCATCTAGATGACGCGTTAGACGTGTCATGCCTAATGCTATGCTGTATGTCTCCTGAGCTTCAGAAGCAACACGAGAAAATGAATGCTTTTGATATGATTGGCCATCTCAAGCAACTATATCAAGGGCAGGCAAGGCATGAGAGGTTTGAAGTGACTCAGGCCCTCTTTTCATGCAAGATGAAAGAGGGAACCCCTGTAGGAACTCACGCACTCCAAATGATTGGGTACGTCGAGAACCTCGAGAGGTTGGGGTTCCCTTTGGGCCAAGAGCTGGCTACCGATCTGATCCTGCAATCGTTGCCGGTGAGTTACCGTCAATTCGTCATGAACTACAACATGAACGAATTAGACAAACCACTGCCCGAGATACTCAACATGTTAAGAACTGCTGAGCCTAATCTCACCACTGCCAAGTCCAGTACCGTCCTAATGGTACAAAAGGGCAAGGGTAAGGGCAAGTGGAAGCCCAAAGGTAAGGGTAAGACCCAAACCAAGGGCAAAGCCAGCTCTTCAACACTCAAACCTAAAGGTGGGGTTGCTAAGGATGCTACCTGCTTCCACTGCGGTAAGACTGGGCATTGGAAGCGGAACTGCAAGGTATACCTGGAAGATCTGAAGAAGAAGAGAAGTGAGACTTCTACTTCAGGTATAAATGTTATAGAAGTCAACCTTTCTATTTCTACATCATGGGTATTAGATACTGGGTGTGCTTCTCACATTTGTACTAATGTGCAGGCGCTGAGAAATAGCAGGGCATTGGCCAAGGGCGAGGTGGACCTACGAGTAGGCAATGGAGCAAGGGTTGCTGCTGTTGCTATAGGGACTTACTTTCTATCTCTACCCTCTGGGCTTGTACTGGAATTGAATAACTGTTGTTATGTACCTGTACTAACAAAGAATATCATTTCAGTTTCATGTTTAGATAACAAAGGTTTTTCATTCATAATAAAGGACAAATGTTGTTCTGTTTATTTAAAGGATATGTTCTATTGTAGCGCACATCTGATGAATGGCCTCTATATTCTAGACTTAGAGAGCCCTATCTATAACGTGAATACCAAGAGGTTGAGATCAAATGAGTTGAACCCAACCTATCTCTGGCACTGTCGCTTAGGCCACATAAATGAGAGTCGCTTGTCCCAGCTCCATAAGGATGGTTTGCTGGACTCATTTGATTTTGAGTCATATGAGACATGCGAGTCATGCCTTCTAGGCAAGATGACTAAGACTCCCTTTAGTGGACATAGCGAAAGAGCGACAGACTTGTTAGGACTCATACATAGTGATGTATGTGGCCCTTTCAATGTCGCTGCCAGAGGTGGTTACAGGTACTTCATCACATTTACTGATGACTTCAGTAGATATGGCTATGTGTATTTGATGACACATAAGTCAGAATCCTTTGAAAAGTTCAAAGAATTCAGAAATGAAGTACAGAACCAACTTGGCAAGAGTATTAAGATACTTCGATCAGATCGAGGTGGAGAATACTTGAGCCATGAGTTTCGTGACTACCTAGCTGAGTGTGGGATTCTATCCCAACTCACTCCCCCTGGAACACCACAGTGGAATGGTGTATCCGAAAGGAGGAATCGTACCTTATTAGATATGGTACGATCTATGATGAGTCACGCAGATCTTCCTATATCCTTTTGGGGATATGCTCTAGACACGGCAGCGTTCACACTAAACCGTGTTCCATCAAAGGCTGTCATGAAGACACCATATACGATATGGACAGGGAGGAGTCCCAAGATGTCTTTCATGAGGGTTTGGGGTTGTGAGGCTTACGTACGACGTCAAGTCTCAGACAAACTGGGACCCAAATCTGATAAGTGTTATTTCATAGGGTATCCCAAGGAAACGAAGGGATACTACTTCTACATTCCTAGTCAGCACAAAGTGTTTGTTGCTAAGACTGGAGTATTTCTAGAAAGGGACTTTGTTTCTAGAAAGACTAGTGGGAGTACGTTCAGTCTTGAAGAAGTTCAAGACATGGACAATAGCACTGAAGCCTTGATGGAAGTTGAACAGGAACCACAAAGTGTGGTGGTTGATGAGGTTGTTGCACAAGAAGCTGTGGAACAACAACCTGTTCATGTAGACCTACCTCTTCGCAGGTCTGATAGGGTACGTCGTCAGCCTGAGAGATACTCATTTCTCTTGTCTGACCATGATGACGTTATGCTCGTTGAGAACGAGCCTACCTCCTATCAGGAAGCTGTGATGAGCCCAGATTCTGAGAAATGGCTAGAGGCCATGAGATCCGAGATGGATTCCATGTACACCAACCAAGTATGGACTTTGGTTGATCCACCTGAAGGGGTCAAACCCATTGGGTGTAAGTGGGTCTTTAAGAGAAAGACTGACATGGATGGACTTGTACATACCTATAAGGGTAGACTAGTAGCTAAAGGTTTCAAGCAAATTCATGGTATTGACTATGATGAAACTTTTTCTCCAGTCGCGATGTTCAAGTCCATTAGGATCTTGCTTGCTATTGCAGCATACCACGATTATGAGATCTGGCAGATGGACGTCAAAACTGCGTTTCTGAATGGAAACCTCCTCGAGGAAGTGTACATGACACAACCTGAGGGTTTTGTAGATCCAAAGCATACTGGTAGAGTATGCAAGCTGCATAAGTCCCTTTATGGACTAAAGCAAGCTTCTCGAAGCTGGAATCTTCGATTCGATGATGCAATCAAACAGTTTGGTTTCATCAAGAATGAAGATGAACCTTGTGTCTACAAAAGGGTTAGTGGGAGCACAGTTGTCTTCCTTGTTTTGTATGTAGATGACATACTACTCATTGGGAATGACATTCCTTCACTACAGTCTGTGAAGACTTGGTTGGGGAATTCCTTCTCAATGAAAGACTTAGGTGAAGCAGCCTATATTCTAGGCATAAAGATCTATAGAGATAGATCTAAGAGATTGCTTGGCCTAAGTCAGAGTACATACATTGATACCGTTTTGCAACGGTTTGCCATGCAGAATTCCAAGAAGGGAAATCTGCCAGTGTCACATGGCGTGAGTCTTTCGAAGACTCAAGGTCCCTCTTCTAGAGAGGAGAGAGACCGCATGAGCAAGATCCCTTATGCCTCAGCCATAGGATCTATCATGTACGCCATGTTATGTACTCGTCCTGATGTCTCGTATGCTTTGAGCATGACGAGCAGATACCAGTCAGATCCAGGTGAACGTCACTGGATAGCAGTCAAGAATATTCTTAAGTACTTGAGAAGGACTAAAGAATATTTCTTGATATTTGGAGGCGAAGAGGAGCTAACTGTAAAAGGTTACAGTGATGCAAGCTTCCAAACTGACCAGGATGACTACAGATCGCAGTCAGGGTTCGTGTTTTGCTTAAATGGTGGCGCTGTCAGCTGGAAGAGTTCAAAGCAGGATACAGTTGCTGATTCTACAACAGAAGCTGAGTACATTGCTGCATCTGAGGCAGCAAAGGAGGCAGTTTGGATCCGCAAGTTCATTACTGAGCTTGGAGTGGTTCCTAGCATAGCCGACCCAGTACAGCTCTATTGTGACAACAATGGAGCTATTGCGCAGGCTAAGGAACCTCGTTCACACCAGCGGACCAAACACATACTACGGCGTTTCCATCTCATTCGAGAGATCATCGATCGAGGAGATGTGAAGATATGCAGAGTACCCACAGAGGCTAACATTGCAGATCCCTTGACCAAGGCTTTGGCACAGACCAAGCATGATGGTCACACTAGGTCATTGGGTATTAGATACTACAGTGATTGGCACTAGTTCTAGTGGGAGATGTTAGTGAGAGCCCTAGAGCCAATCATGTGATGGTTGTTGTATGGACTCATTGTATCATATTTCATATATATATATAAAGGCATTTGATTATGGTTATTATACTTACTTGTATTGGTGCCAAATAACTAAGTGTAATAACGTCCTTGGTAGTAGGTTCATATCTATATCAATCAATTGGTTGAATCGATAGTGAGATGATATAGAGAACACTACTCTTAATTATTCCTAGTCAAGTATTAACATTCAGGGACAATGTTAATGCATAGAGACTAGCATGTAGGTCAACACGATGACTTGATCTCACAAGTCATGGATATGAGATATCAAGTTGACACATGAGTATGCATTGGAGAATGTATACTGAATGACCCACCATGAGAAAGTATCATGGATCGTTATATGAGTGTCATATACTTTCTCATGTGACTATTAGTATGACTATTAGTCCTTAGACCTGAAGTCACCATAGTTCCCTACATAAGGAGTTATGTACTTTGGTTTCGTCAAACGTCACCCGTAACTGGGTGGACTATAAAGGCGATTACTGGGTATGTAACAAATTATGCGGAGGGATGTGAGTGATGTAGATGGGATCTATCCCTCCTATATGACGGGAGAGATATCATAGTCTTGATAGAGTGAGATCACTAAGTGCATGGCCATGCCCAAATAAGGCAATATGAGATATTGAGCTTATTTGATTATAGTGAGTCTACTTGGAGTTCAAGACACATAGATTGATTGGAGGATGACACGGTCTATGCTTCATAGAAGATCAATCTAGATATCGACGATAGAAGGACATTGTCACATATTATGAAAGTCATAATTAGTAGTCACATTGGTGATGTTGGATCTCAACATTCTTGTAACTTGGGTAGCAATGATGTGTTGCTAGATACCGCTCATTGCTTATGTTTCTAAGAGGTTAGAAGCATTGCCAACGTTACAAGAACCTATAGGGTCACACGCAAAGAACAAATAGATGGAGAAAAAATGAAGTCAAGTTTGACTTGGCTAAATATGGAAAGTCCATAAAAGGCAAGTTTGACTTGACCCAAATCCAAATCAAGTTTGACTTGACTTGGTTCCACTTCAAGTTAGACTTGACATGGGAGAAGAAATGGAGTCAAGTTTGACTTGACTAAATATGGAAAGTCCATAAAAGGCAAGTTTGACTTGACCCAAATCCACCTCAAGTTAGACTTGACTTAATGCCACATCATGGTGATGAATTGGCATGGAGCCAACCATTGATGATGCTCCACATCATCAAGAGCATTAAGTGTGGATGCCACCTCATCAAGGAAGATTAATGGTCAAGTTGACTTGACTAAAAGGCCACCTCACCTTGACTTGACCAGGTGATGACTTGGCTTGGTATTTAACCAATGATGATGCTCCACATTATCTCCAAAGGTTGTAACCCCCCCATTTGAATTTGAATTCAAATTGA
>JAGFNQ010005407.1:123742-141322 GCA_024364735.1 Boesenbergia rotunda | reverse complement strand
CTCTGGTCTCTGGTGCTCTGCCTTGACTCTCTGGCAGGTCAAGCAGGTACTGATATATCTGGCCACGTCTCGCTTGAGTCCAGACCACCAGAATCTTTTCTTTAAATCTTGGTACATCTTGGTAGAACCAGGATGCATAGAGTACGGGGTACTGTGGGCCTCTTCTAAAATATTCTTTCTTAGTTCCTCATCATTGGGGACGCAAAGGCGGTCTCCAAGTTAGAGGATGCCACTATCTGATACTCGAAACTCTGAATTTTCTGCCTCTTGGACCTCCTTCTTGATCTTCTGGATCTCTGGGTCTGGACTTTGCTTTCTTTGTATATCCACAAGCAGGGTTGACTCTAGAGTCAATGTAGAAAGTTGCCCAATTATTACCTCGACTCCAAAATCCTTTATCTCTTTCTGAAGTGGTGGAGACAGTGATGATAGGGACATCAGTGCTGCACAGGATTTCCTGCTCAGTGCATCTGCCACTTTATTAGCTTTACCTGGGTGGTAGAGGATTTCACAGTCATAATCTTTGACCAACTCTAGCCACCTGCGCTGCCTCATATTCAGGTCCTTCTGAGTGAAGAAGTACTTCAAACTCTGATGGTCTGTGAAGATTCTGCACTGCACTCCATACAGGTAGTGTCTCCAGAGCTTCAGTGCGAAAACCACAGCTGCTAGCTCAAGGTCGTGGGTAGGGTAATTCTTCTCATAGTCCTTGAGCTGTCTGGAGGCATATGCTATTACTTTACCGTCTTGCATGAGGACAGCTCCAAGGCCCATCTTGGATGCATCACTGTAGATGTCAAAGGCCTTGTCACTCTCTGGAACAGTCAGGATGGGAGCACTAGTCAATCTTTTCTTCAGTTATAGGAAACTGTGCTTGCATTTATCTGACCACTCAAACTTCTGGTTCTTTCTGGTCAGGGCTGTGAGTGGAGAGGCTATTCTGGAAAAGTCCTCCACAAATTTTCTGTAATATCCTGCCAGGCCTAAGAAGCTTCTGATTTCACTAGCATTCTTGCGTCTACACCAGTTGCTGACTGCTTCTATCTTGGCTGGATCAACTTGAATGCCTTCTTTGGATACAATGTGACCTTGGAAGGTCACCTGATCTAGCCAAAACTCACACTTTGAGAATTTTGCATAGAGCTTCTCCTGCTGAAGGATCTGCAGCACTATCCTCAAGTGTGTAGCATGGTCCTCTGGAGTCTATGAGTATATGAGAATATCATCAATAAATACAATGATGAATTTATCGAGATACTCCCTGAAGATGTGGTTCATCAGCTCCATGAAGACTGCTGGAGCATTGGTTACTCCAAAAGGCATTACTACAAATTCGTAGTGGCCGTATCTTGTCCTGAAGGCCGTCTTGGGGATGTCACTTTCTTTAACCTTTAGCTGATGATACCCAGAACGCAGGTCTATCTTCGAGAACACTGTAGCCCCTTTGAGTTGATCAAATAAATCGTCTATTCTAGGAAGGGGGTACTTGTTCTTGATGGTTACCTTGTTCAGAGCTCTGTAGTCTATGCATAGACGTATAGACCCATCCTTCTTCTTGACGAAAAGTACAGGAGCTCCCCAGGGTGAATGACTCGGGCGGATGAAGCCCTTGTCTAGTAGCTCCTGGAGTTGCTCTTGTAATTCTTTCAGCTCTGCAGGAGACATACGATAGGGGGCCTTCGAGACCGGACCGGTACCTGGCACTAGCTCGATCTCGAATTCCACTTCTCTGTTGGGAGGTAGTCCAGGTAGTTCTTCTGGGAATACTTCTGGATATTCGCAGACTAGCCGTACATCCTCCTGCTTGAGTTCTTTCTTTGCTTCTGAGTCCACTACGTGTGCAAGAAAACCAGCACACCCTTGCTCTAGCATCTGGTGGGCTGCCAAGGCTGAGAGAAATTTCTGAGTCTTCCTCCAATTTTCAACTCGTTTTAAATCCCTCAGATTACTCGTAGTGCATGTGACTAAATAGGCTTTCTATTTATGTTGGTCGTCTATAATTCATCAATTATAGAACGATCATGAGTGGCACCTAGTAGTACATCATGATCCCCAATTAATCGAAAGATCAACGGTTGACCTCAGAAATTATTCTGAAACCCTTCAGCAGCTCTAATCAATCGTGCCTCATTCCCTTCACCATCTTATACCCACTTGGTTCAGGACATGGTCTATATGTGTCAGTCCCCACTAGGCTGACTACGTCACACCTAGCCCAAGTAGTGTCTTTCTCGTCCTTTGGATTTCTAATTACTCTCATGTATTTAAGAGACTCATACTCTAAACATGATATGCTCTGGCCAGAGGCTTTGAGTAACAATCCGACGATAGGCCTGGGTATACATCTCCTCGCAAGGAGTGGTGAATCCTTTGTAGGCTGTTCAAACATCTTCGGGCACTTCGGCTTATACCCAACCATCCTGGGTCCACACCTCCTTGGAGATGCTTGCTTAAGATGTTAAAGCATAAGTCTCCATGACCAAGATGACTTGAACACCGCAAGTCAAAGGAACATCGCACTTAAGTTGCGGTAAGAACTTCACTGACCTGTCTATGTATAGACTATCATGTGAAGTTTTACAGTCAGTCACTCCAATGAACTAGTTCCCTTAACTAGTATCCATGTTTATCTCCGGACATCCCAATGTCACCAGCCAGTGAGAATCAGCTGATTAGAGAATAACCCATGCTAGTCTCAACAGAATTGATAGTGTCCGTTTTTATTAATTCATCGACTAGGGATATTTTCAATACTTCACAATTGCACATTTAGAGATAATCACTAGTTGTGATCCCATCACAAATTCTCTTATGCTGTGAATTGTATTGCGGGCATTCAGTAGATGAGTTTAAGATCCCAATCAAATACACAAATATGTATACTCAAATAGTGAATTTTCATTTATTAAAATAAATGTTTACAATCATAAGGCGATTGCCTTAGGACACTTCTCTCATATCACTAACAGTAGTTGTCTTAGTTCTGTCTTCGGGTCTTCCAAATGGAACCCTAAGTCGAACCGACACCTAATGTTCCCTCGATGGGGAACGCGTCCTCACCTACTCCTCTCAGGAAAGTTTACCTTTTGCCAATCGACTCCTCCGATTGAACTTTTGCCCAATCCACCTGACCAGGTCTTCGTGCCCAACTTCTGGTCAGGTCTTCTTGCCCGACTTCCGGTAAGGTCTTCAGTGCCCAACCCCTTGCCAGGACTTCTTGCCCAGTCCTCGACCAGGACTTCTTTGCCCAACCCTTTGCCAGGACTTCTTGCCTAGCGTACCTAGGACTTCTTCCTGCACACTCAGTGAACATATTAGATCAAAATAACACCTTAACTTTTGAACCCTTTGCCATTATTAATACCCAGGTTTGACTTAGGTGCTGCCTGCACCAACAATCTCCCACTTTTTGATTTATGAAAACACAGTTCAAAAAGTTAATGAAACAAGTAAGATACTTAATTTCCTCCCCTGGAAGAAATTCTCCCCTTGAGATTTTTAAAAATACGTGGGATTTTTGAAAACATTTCTTTGTCCTTGTCATGAGGGGATTTTTCAAGTTTAGAAAAAATTTTCCAAAGAGCACTTTGAAAACTTTCCAAAATACTTTTGAAGTTTTAACACTTAGAAAATTTTCCAAAATACTTTTGAAGTTTTAACACTTAGAAAATTTTCCAAAATAATTTTCCTTACTTTAAAAACTTAGAAAATTTTCCAAAATAATTTTGAAGTTTTAAAACTTAGAAAATTTTCCAAAATAATTTTGAACATTTAACACTTAGAAAATTTTCCAAAATAATTTTGAATTTTTAACACTTAGAAAATTTTCTAAATAATTTGAAGTTTTAACACTTAGAAATGTTCAAAATAATTTTGAATTTTTAACACTTAGAATATTTTCCAAAATAATTTTGATGTTTTAACACTTAGAAAATTTTCCAAAATAATTTTGAAGTTTTAACACTTAGAAAATGTTCAAAAATAATTTTGAAGTTTTAACACTTAGAAAATTTTTCAAAAGAATTTTTGTTACTTTACTTTTTGAAAAAGGAGATGAAAGTTTTTGAAACAAAATTTAATTTAAAAAAAAAATTAAATTTTAAAAACTTCTTTTCTCTCCTCTCCAATCTCTCCCCCTTTTCAATATATCAAAAAAAATATAGCAAAAAAAATTGAGTAAGGGAAGTAAAGTGTTGTATTGAACCAATTCTAAGCATATACTGGACCAAATCAATTTAAATTCTTCTCTTTCGACCCCTGTCTAACCCAGTTAGCTACTTATTAGCTGTTATAAATAGTAGCTTTCGCTAGGGTTAGTCAAGTTAAGTGATTTGATCAAGTTAGATTTTCTATGCTTGGCACATAACCTGATTACTGTTCAGTTGGTATTTAATGCCCCAATTACTGCAGATGCACTGACTTAAAGCATCTTAAATCAAGGCATAGACCTAAGCATCTTAACCCAGTCTAGGTTATCAATCAAAAGTACCCTATGGTGCTTGTGAGATGTTGGCTTCTAGATCTGTAGGTGCATGCAGTTCTAGGGTTAAGGCCTAAGCTAAGTCCATTTGCGAAAAAATCCTAGTTTTGAAGGGGGTAAGTTTTTGAACAAAACTAAGTCGGAAATCATTTTAAATTTTAAGATGAAAAATGTAACGCCCGCTTTTTTTTTAAAGCGGCGTTACGCTAAACATACATGTGCATATAAAACATTCTTAATGCAACGGAATAACTAGTACTTAAATCATATACACATGTCTGGGTTATCATTCATGGACATGGTGACATTATGCTTAACATATTACCAACATACATAGCATCATGATATCAACTTTCCATAACTTATTCATAAGCATTTCAGGTAACATATTATCAGCATGCATAGCATCATGATATCAACTTTCCATGACTTATTCATAAGCATTTCAGGTAGCAAGTAGTTTATCCATAACTTCACGAATAGTAGGTTGTTTCTTAGGCATAACTATCATAAGTCGAGCATAACCCAAAGTAAGCATTGTCAGATCACAAAACATGCAATAAGTGAAATGATAGGGTTTCTTGGCCATGTCACTACTACACACCCATGTTCTTGCCTCTCCTGCTGCTTCCCTTAGAACTCTCTTGCTTGATCCGCGGTATAAGAAAATAAGACTATAAGTACGGAGGCTTAGTAAGATCCTTTTCCTACACACAAAATCCGTACGTCGTATAAACATGAACATAATGCTTCAATCCTACATATCATAGCATACTTCTTATCGTGAACATATACACAATCATGGCAACATCATTTTAGTATAACATAATAAAATTATGGCATCATAATTTAGCATGAACATAGATGTCATCATGGCATCATAGTCTAGCATGAACATAATTAAAATCATGGCCTCACATTTTAGCATGAACATACATAAAATCATGGCATAATAATTTAGCATGAACATAAATAAAATCATGGCATCATAATTTAGCATGAACATAAATAAAATCATGGCATCATAATTTAGCATGAACATAGATATCATCATGGCATCATAGTCTAGCATGAACATAATTAAAATCATGGCATCATATTTTAGCATGAACATACATAAAATCATGGCATCATAATTTAGCAGGAACATAAATAAAATCATTTGCATAAACATACTTTGCATTATCATACTTTGCCTAACATACTTCGCATAAACGTACCTTGCATAACCTTACTTTGCATAAGCATACTTATCATAAACATAATGCATAACATGGATGGATGCATGGGGCAAATGTGCATACCGTAAGGATGCTTAGTTTATAATCATACTTTTAAATACTTTAACATAATCATAACATTCATTGGGGCCCTGACTTGTACCACATTCATACATCATATGCGCGCATCCCTAAGTAAATACGAGGTAGCTAATCTCGACCTACTAGGGTAAGGACAGCTTCATCGGTAGTCCCGAACCGTAAGGACAGCTTCATCGGTAGTCTCGAACCGTGGACAGCTTCATCGGTAGTCCAGAACCGTGGACCTTATTCAGGTCCGGTACAAGCCCATTCTTAAAAATAAAATACTTTCACATGCTTCTTCATTCATAAAACATTCATAGCATATTCATTCATTCTTAATGCTTAACATCATCATTATGCCTTGAAGGCATGAATTGTATCTTCATTCATCATTTTCATTCCATTTCATCATGATGCCTCGAAGGCATGAACTTTAACTTCATTCATCATTTTCATCCATAACATGACATGCATACATATTATTCATTAATCATACATATCATTCATAGATCATGGCATACATACATATCATTCCTATCTCATGGCATAACTACATAATTAGCATCTTAATTCATTAAACATACATGGTCATGATACATAGGAAAACATGCTAGATCCTTTCCTACATGATACATTTCCTTAGGTTCATGGCACATGATCTAAGCATTTATGAATCATCATACCAATGACCTATCATACAATTCATGTCCCATAAGCTAGGGTTTTGGTTGACATAAAATTCTCCCATTATAATTAAGCATATCCATACATTTTAGTACCCTATAAACAAACATCCTTGTGGTCTTAACTCAACCCTAGCCCTAGTTTATGGCCTTGGCTGAAACCCTAAGGAAACCTAGGTCCGTGGAAAACTTCATATGAATCACCTATATCTTCTCATACAAACATACAATGCCATAGAAAACATTTGATCCCATCATTAAGGTTAACCCTAATCCTTTAACCCTATATTTGCTATTGGCTGAAACTTAAAGGGTCCCTAAAATTCATAAAAAATTCTTAAAACACAATTACTATCCATCATGTCATAGGGGAACCAAAATTAACATGTTGAATGGTTAGATCAAGGTCCAACCATGGCTTAGGGTTCTTGGTCGAAATTCATAAGGGCTATTAATCATGCCAAAATTCATATGAATCACTACTAACATCACTTACATCATAAGAAGACATAAAAAACCTTCATTTGAGAGTTAAAAAGCTAATCCTAGCCATGAAACTTGAAGGTGGCCGAAACCCTAAGTCATTCTTCATGGATTTTCATCTTAGATCTCAAACCAAAAAGCTTAGATCATATCCATATCAAGAAAAACCATTACACCACAGGTGAGGGGGTCTTACCTTGGTTTACCTTGACTTTAGACCTTAGATGGGGAGGAGGATGAAGACCTTGTTGTCTCTTGACCACCCCTAGCCTTTGCAACCTTGTAAAAACCTTGGATCTTGGAAGAGAAACCCTCTTGTGAAGCTTTTCCAAAGGGAAACCTCTCCTTGAGGTTTCGGCTAGGATGAGGAAGGAAAAGGGAGAGGGAAGGACTTGGTGGAAGAAGAGAAGTAACCCCCCATGCCCTCTCTTTATACCACTTTAAGGAGGCAAGTGAAGAGTCATGGTGGATGACTCTTCATGTTCTTTAAGCCTTAACCAAAATCCACTTCATTCCTTTCTAGCACTCCCTTGCTAGGTGAATTGGTTAGTTCATGCATGGTTATAGACTAGGTCCAAGGTTCAATCCTTGGTGCATGCACTTTATTTTTTATTTTCTTTTTATTTCATTTTTCTTGATTTTCGAAAATTCCCTAAAATTCACCCATAATCATGCTAAAATTCCTAATTACAATTCTTTTATATTTATATTAAATTCTACCTAATTAAAACCCATTTTTGGAGCCCATATAAGGCCCATTAATACTTAGTTTCTCAATTTAAATGAGAAAATCATGGATTTCTAGGCTAAGGTTCATACTAATATCTCTAGGTCCCTCGGAAAATTATCCCGACATGATCAATATTTTAAAGAAAATATTAAAAAAAAATTTCGGGTCGTTACAATCCCCCATACCTCGTGAATGTTCATCCTCGAACTTATAATAACTCCGGGTACTTGCGCCTCATCTCGTCCTCGCGTTCCCAGGTAGCTTCCTCAAACCGTTGACTTTGCCATAAAACCTTGACTAAGGGTACTTCCTTACTCCGCAGCTTCTTAACTTCCCGATCCAGGATCTGGATCGGTCTGCTTTCATAACTTAGGTCCTCTTGAACTTGCACTGTCTGCGATTCAATCACTTGATCTATATCTGGAATACACTTCTTAAGCATTGACACATGGAACACGTTATGAATAGCTGGCATCTCTTGAGGCAGCTCTAGCTCATATGCTACCTTGCCAACTCGCTTCAGGATCAGATACGGTCCCACATATCGCGGACTCAGTTTTTCTCTCTTCCCAAATCTTGTCACCCCTTTCATAGGAGCCACGTTGAGGAACACCAAATCTCCGACATTGAATTCCAGTGCTCTACGCCGGACATCTGCATAACTCTTCTGCCAGCTCTGAGCAGCTTCTATCCGTTGTCAAATGTTCTGTATAGCTCGGGTGGTGCTGTCGATGACCTCCGTTGTGAGCCCCATCTCCTTCTTCTCACCACCTTCGTACCAACGGATCGGAGACCTACATCTCCTCCCGTACAAAGCTTTATAAGGTGCCATTCTAATAGTAGCTTGGTAGCTATTATTGTAACCGAATTCCGCTAAACATAGATATCGACACCAACTCACTCTGAAATCCAAGGCACACGCTCGCAACATGTCCTCCAGTACTTGATTTACTCGTTCAGTTTGCCCGTCAGTCTGAGGGTGAAAGGCGGTGCTGAATCATAGTTTAGTGCCGAGAGATTTCTGAACACTCTCCCAAAAATGCGAGGTAAAGCGACAATCCCTATCTGAGATGATGGTCTTGGGAACTCCATGAAGTCTGATTATCTCCTTAACATATAATTGAGCCAGTTGCTCAATCGAATAAGTCATCTTGATTGCTAGGAAGTGAGCAGACTTTGTCAACCTGTCCACTATTACCCATATTGCATCATACTCATTCGTAGTCCTAGGAAGTCCTGAAATGAAATCCATAGAGATATCTTCCCACTTCCATTCCGGAATCAGGAGTGGTTGTAGAACTCCTCCGGGTCGCTGATGTTCTGCTTTCACTCGTTGACAAGTCAGACAAATACTAACATACTGAGCCACATCTCTCTTCATACCGGACCACCAGAATTTCTCCTTCAGGTCTTGATACATTTTGGTGGATCTTGGATGCATTGAATAAGGGGTTCCATGAGCTTCTGCCAATATTTCTCTCCGTAGCTTCGGATCATTAGGGATACATAGGCGATCCCCGAGGTTGAGTACTCCCCCGTCGGCGATACGAAAACCATCGCCCTTTCCTTCTAGGATCGCCTGCCTGATTCTCTGAAGACTCGGATCCCTATTTTGTTTTTCCAATATATCATTGAACAGCGTCGGTGATATTGTCATGGTAGAAAGCTGTCCGGAGATGACCTTGACCCCAAAGTTCACAATTTCTCTTTCGAGTGGTCGGGGTAATATAGATAGGGACATCAAGGTGGCACTTGCCTTCCGGCTGAGTGCATCAGCCACCTTGTTTGCCTTCCCTGGATGGTAGAAGATCTCACAGTCGTAGTCCTTCACCAACTCAAGCCATCGGCGTTGTCTCATATTGAGGTCTTTCTGAGTGAAGAAATATCGCAGACTCTGGTGGTCTGTGTAAATCCTACACTGCACCCCATACAGATAATGCCTCCATATCTTAAGAGCGAAGACCACCGCGGCCAGTTCCAGATCATGAGTGGGGTAATTCTGTTCATGTTCCTTAAGTTGTCTAGAGGCGTAGGCAATAACCTTTCCATTCTGCATAAGTATCGCTCCAAGTCCTAGTTTGGAGGCATCGCTATATATGTCAAAGCTCTGATTACATTCCGGAAGGGTAAGGATCGGAGTGCTTGTATGTCTCCTTTTTAGTTCTAAGAAACTCCTTTCATAGTTTTCCGTCCATTCATACTTCTTATCTTTCCGGGTGAGAGCCGTTAAAGGGGCTGCAATCCTCGAGTAGTCCTCCATAAATTTTCGATAATAGCCTGCCAGCCCAAGGAATCTTCTGATTTTGCTGGCATTCTTTGGCCGGTTCCAGTTATTCACAGCTTCAATCTTTGTTGGATCTACCATAACCCCATCCTTGGAAATGATATGGCCTAAAAAGCCTACTTGGTCGAGCCAGAAATCACATTTGGAAACTTTTGTGTACAGTTGCTTTTCCCGAAGAATCTGCAAGACCATCCTCAGGTGCTCGATGTGCTCTTCTTGAGTCCTCGAATAAATAAGGATATCGTCGATGAAGACGATCACAAATTTATCAAGGAACGGCAAGAATACCCGATTCATAAGGTCCATAAACATAGCACGAGCATTTTTCACGCCGAAGGGCATAACAACGAACTCAAAGTGCCCATACCTTGTTCGGAAAGCCGTCTTCGGAATATCCTCCTGTTTTATTCTAACTTGATGATAACCAAACCTCAGATCGATTTTCGAGAAAACAGTGGCTCCCTTTAATTGATCAAACAGGTCATCTATCCTCGAAAGGGGATACCTGTTCTTGATCGTTACGTTGTTCAGCGCTCGATAATCTATACACATTCGCATAGATCCATCCTTCTTTTTCACAAACAGTACCGGAGCTCCCCACGGGGAATGACTAGGGTGAATAAATCCCTTATCCAGTAGTTCCTGTAGCTATTCTTGAAGCTCCTTTAGTTCAACCGGCGCCATACGATAAGGTGCCTTGGAGATCGGGTTAGTACCAGGAACCAATTCGATCTAGAATTCCACCTCTCTATCAGGAGCTAATCCTGGTAATTCATCTGGGAATACCTCTGAGTAATCACATACAACCCTGACATTCTCCAGCTTCCGGTTCTTCATTTGACTGGCATCAACACATATGCTAGAAATCCAGTACATCCTTTGTCTAACATCTTCTGAGCTTGGAGAGTTGATAAGCATTTCCTGATTCTTTTCCTTGGCTCTCCAACGAATTCAAACATAGAACCTGCCTCAGGTCGAAAGACCACCTTTCGCTTACGACACTCAATAGAAGCACCGTACTTACCCAGAAAATCCATTCCCATTATAACATCGTAATCTTGCATGTCGTGTACTATCAAATCGCAGTAGAGTTCTCTTTCTGCGATTTCGACCGGCACCGCACGCAGCACATGGGTGGATGTCATTATTTCCCCCGAAGGCAGGGTTGTTAATGTTGGATCGTGAGAACCGATAGAGGGGGGGTGAATATCGGAAATCGTTCGGATTTGAAAAGAGAATGCGTAGCGGAAGATTAAAATTAAAAGCACACAGACACAGGTGGTTTTACTTGGTTCAGAGCCTAGGTCGACTCCTACTACAAGGCCCACGGTCGTTGACCGATTTCTACGGGCAATTCTATAAGTGCGCGAAAAACAGTTTACAGAAATTTTACAATTGCAGTATAGTAACTTAAAGAAAAGTTGCTCTTCGTTACCGACGTCCAATGTATTTTGAATCTTGGAGCGGAGGGATGTCGTCGGCTCGAGTTGGGAGGATTCTGGAGCAGTGCGCGGGAGTAGAAGAGCGTAGAAGCGTTGAAGAAAATTGTTGTTCGAAGCTTGGGGTCGAGGGCCCTTTATATAGGGCCTGGGGGCGCCCGGGACGTCGGGGGCGCCCCCCACGTGTCGGTTGATCCGGCACAGTCTCGGTCAGCGTCTGATCCCTTCAAAATCAGGATCAGGTTTGACTGGGGTGCCCGGAGCGCTCGGGGTGCCCGCATTGACCGGGTCAAAGTTTTATTCCTTCGCTTCGCTGGCTTCTGGTTCGAGGCTTGCGTATGGGGGCGCCCGGGACGCTGGGGGCGCCCGGGACGCTGGGGGCGCCCGGGAGCAGCGGTGGCGCCCGGGTACACGGGGGGGGGCCCGCTCAGTAGCTGTTCGAAGCCCTTCTTAGTTGCCTTGTTTTGTATGCAGCTTGGGGGCGCCCGGGACACTCCGGGCGCACTATTCAGCCATTGCCTCACTCCTTTGAGGCTTTCTGAGCTGTAGACACACATTCCTTGGGTCCTGCATCCAGGGTTAGTCCAAAACACAATAAAACAATAAATTATTAGATTATACAGCCTTAGCTGTCTTGGTTTTGATTTTGGGTCTCCAAAATGGAACCCTAGGTCGAACCGACGCCTACTGTTCCCTCGATGGGGAACGCGTCCTCACCTACTCCTCTCGGGAGAATATACCTGATGCCAACCGCTCCTTTGGTTGGACTTTTGCCTGGCGGTCCTTTGCCAGGTCTTGGATACCGAGCTGTCCTTTGCCCGGAGCCTAGCATTCCTTTGCTAGGGCTTCAGTCCCAAGCTGTCCTTCGCCTGGCGCCTAGCAGTCCTTCGCTAGGGCTTTTTACTATGGCATTCCTTCGCCAGTGCCTAGCAGTCCTTCGCTGGGGCTTTTTACTCTGCACACTCAAGTGACATGTTAGGTAACAAGTAAGACTTAACTTTTGAACCCTGTTGCCATTATCAAAACACAGGTTTGACTTTGGTGCTTTCTGCACCAACAATCTCCCCCTTTTTGATTTATGGCAACCCTAGTTCAAAAAGTTAAGTTTAATAAAAAAAAGCATAAAAATTTGTTCCCTCCCCCTGGAGGGAATCTCCCCCTAGATTTTTCAAAACGTCGTGGGGTTCTAAGTTTGAAAAACTTTACTTAGAATGATTTTACACTTTGAAAACTTAAGTTTAGATACTTTGGAAATCTTAAGTTTTAAAAGTACATAGAAGAGTTTTTGAAAGCATAAGTTTAGAGTACTTAGAAAAATTTGAGCCTTATGTTCAAACTACTCAAAAGTTTTGAAAAACTTTAAGTTAAGTACTTAGCAAGATTTGAAAAACTTAAGCACTTAGTAAACTTTGAAACAATTTAAGTACTTGGTAAATTAAGTTTAAAGTACTTATGGAAAGTTTTGAAAAGCTTAAAGTACTTATGGAAGTTTTGAAAAGCTTAAAGTACTTATGGAAATACTTATAAAAACTTAGTACTTAATAAACTTAAGTACTTAGTAGGATTTTCTTAAAACAAAAACTTAAGTATTTCTAGAAAGGTTTTGAAAAGCTTTGAAAAGTAGCTAACTTTTTGAAAAAATTTGAGAGAAAAATTTAAACTCTCTCCTTTCCTATCTCTCCCCCTTTGTCATATATCAAAAACAGATAGATATTAAATTGCATAAAAGAATTGACTTTCATAAATGAACATATTTGCAAGATTTTGCTGTACTGAACCAATTTATGAGTAGACTTAGACCAAATCAGTTGATTTTCTCTTGTAGGGACCTGTCTAACCCATTTAGCTACTTACTAACTGTTATAAGCAGTAGTTTTCGCTAGGGTTAGTCAAGTTAAGTGTTTCTGTTCAAGTTAGATTTTCTAAACTTGACACTTAACTTGATTGCTGTAAAAGTTGTATTTAGTGCCCCAATTACTGCAGATGCACTGACTTAAGACATCTTGAATTAAGGCAAAGACCTAAGCATCTTAACCCTTTCTAGGTTATCAACCAAAAGTGCCATAAAGTGCTTGTGAGATGCTAGCTTCTAAATCTATAGGTGCATGCAGTTCTAGGGTTAGGGCCTAAGCTAAGTCCATTTGCGAAAAAGCCCTAGTTTTGAAAGGGGGTAGTTTTTGAAAGAAAACTAAGTCGAAAAAAGATTTAAAACAAACTGATTTTGAAATTAATAAAACAATTTTTCAAAATTGATTTTTAAATCAAGTAAAGCAGAAAAAAATCAATAGTAGAGTTAATCTATTCTACAGAGCACAATCCTAACTGCCTTCTTAGTGAGCTGAACTCAGACTCAGGTAATGGTTTTGTGAATATATCAGCTAAGTTGGATTTTGAGTCTATATGGTTAAGTACTATCTCACCCCTGGCTATATGGTCTCTTATGAAGTGATGTTTAACTTCTATATGTTTTGTTCTGGAATGTTGGATTGGGTTCTTAGTTAGATTGATTGAACTTATATTGTCAATAAATACCTGAGTTTGGGTGTAGTTGAGCTGGAAGTCCTTAAGAGTGTGCATCATCCATAAAAGTTGTGCTACACACTCTCCTAAGGCTATATACTCAGCTTCAGTTGTGGACAGGGCTACACAGTGTTATTTTCTGCTACACTAACTTACTAGACTATTTCATAACAGTTGGCAGCTTCCACTTGTGCTTTTTCTATCTAATTTACAACCAGCATAGTCAGAATCCGAGTATCCTGACAAATTAAAGGTTGAGATTCTAGGATACCAGATCCCTACATTTAGGGTGCCCTTTACATATCTTAGTATTCTTTTTAGGGCTGCTAAGTGTGTTTCCTTAGCACAGGTTTGGTATCTAGCACACATCCCTACAACAAAAAGAATGTCAGGTCTGCTGGCTGTAAGGTACAGTAGACTACCTATCATACTTCTATACAGTTTGAGGTCTACTGGCTTACTATCAGGGTCACTATCTATTTTTACATTAGTTGCCATGGGGGTATTTATGCTTTTAGAGTTATCCATTTTAAATTTCTTTATTAACTCTTTAGCATATTTGGATTGATGAACGTAGTTTCCATCTCTAGTTTGTTTGATTTGTAGTCCTAGGAAAAAGGTAAGCTCACCAACCAAACTCATTTCGAATTCATTTTCCATTATCTTTACAAACTCTTTTAGGAAGTTTGTGTTGGTAGATCCAAAGATTATATCATCTACGTAAATTTGGGCAATAAATATATCTTTTCCTAAGGTTTTAATAAATAATGTTGAGTCAATTTGTCCTTGTTTAAATTCTTTAGAAGTTAAGTAAGTAGATAAACGTTCATACCAAACCCTAGGTGCTTGTTTTAACCCATATAGTGCTTTAGTTAATTTGTAAACGTGGTTAGGTTTGTCTAAGTCCTCAAACCCGGGGGGTTGTCCTACATAAACTTCTTCTTTAATGAACCCATTTAGGAAGGCTGACTTTACATCCATTTGGTATAGCTTAAATCCTTTATGGGATGCAAAGGCTAACAACATTCTAATGGACTCAAGTCTAGCTACTGGGGCATATGTTTCATCGTAATCTAATCCCTCTACTTGGCTGAATCCCTTGGCTACTAAGCGGGCTTTATTTCTAACTATTTCTCCTTGATCATTTAGCTTATTCCTAAAGACCCACTTAGTGTCTATGATGGATTTGCCTTCACGTTTAGGCACTAGTTCCCAGACTTGGTTTCTCTCAAATTGGGCTAATTCTTCTTGCATAGCTATGATCCAATCAGGGTCAGGTAGGGCTTCATCTATAGTTTTGGGTTCTATTTTTGATATCATAGCTATTTGACTAAGGTTTCTATAGGAGGATCTAGTCCTGACTCCTAGAGTTGGATCACCCACAATTTGATCGGTTGGGTGATTAAGTCTGGGTTTCTTGGTTCTCCTAGAACTTGGTTCAGCCTCAGGTCCGGCTGGTCGGTTTGGTTCATTGTTCTATTCAGCTCTTTGGGCTGGTTCATTTGTTGGATCAGTTGATTCATTAATTGGTTCAATAGTTAGTTCATTTAAGGATTCAATTAAAGGTTCACTAGTTTGTTCATTATTTTCTTGATCAGAATTTGATGAAGTTAGGTTAGCATTATCAGATGTTGAGTTGACTTCTTCGTCAAATATTAAGTTAGTTGTTTCTTTAATTTTCTTAGTTTGTTTGTTGTAAACTCTATAGGCTCTACTTGTGGTTGAGTATCCTAGGAAGATACCTAGGATTGATTTGGATTGAAATTTCCCTAAGTAGTCTTTGGTGTTTAGGATATGAACTTTGCATCCAAAGACCCTTAGGTTGTGTAGATTTGGGAGCCTATGGTAGTACAGTTCATAGGGTGTTTTGTTGTGTCGCTTGTTAATCAGAACCCTATTTTGGATATAACAAGCCGTACTAATCGCTGCTGCCCAATATTGGTTTGCTAAGCTAAATTCGTTGAGCATAGCCCTAGCGGCTTCTTGTAAGGTTCTATTCCTTCTTTCGACTATCTCATTTTGTTGGGGGTTCTAGGACATGAAAATTCATGTAAATACCCATTGATTTTATAGAATTCCTCGAACCGTTGATTTTCAAATTCTCCCCCGTGGTCACTCCTAAGTCTTTTAATTTTAGTATCGTTTTGATTTTCAATCAATTTACAGAAATCATTAAATAGTTTTAAGGTTTCATCTTTGGTTTTTAGAAACCTAACCCAGGTAAACCTAGAATAATCATCAACTATTACTAAGCAGTATCGGTTTCCGCTTAGTGATTTGGCTCCATGTGAATCAAATAGGTCAAGGTGCAGGAGCTCAAGTGTGGTTTGAGTTAGGTCAGATTGAATTAATTTGTGATTAGATTTGGTTTGTTTACCTTGATTACATGATTCACATATTAGGTTTTCATTGTTTTTAATTTTGGGGATACCTTTGATTAGGCCAAGTTGGGTGACTCTTGAGATAGTTCTCAAATTGGTATGACCTAATCTCCTATGCCAGAGGTTCGATTGTTCTAACTGAGTTGACATACATTTTGGTACTAGGGGAAGGTTTATAGTGTATACATTATTTTTTCCTAGTGCCCTTAAGAATGGTTTCTGAGTCTTGTACATTTCTAATCAGGCAGTCAGAATTGTTGAAGGTGACTATATAACCAGAATCACATAACTGACTTATGCTAAGCAGGTTAAAATTGAAGTTTTCAACCAAAAGAACTTTCTTAATAATAAAGTTAGATTTAAGCTCAATATTACCTGACCCAATTACCTTGAGTGTAGCATTGTTGTCAAATGCTACTGAGCCTAGGTTCTTGAGTTTGAGTTTGGTGAACTTCAATTTATCTCCAGTCATGTGTCTGGAGCAACCGCTATCTAACATCCATTGGTCCAAATCTTTATGTTCCTATACATAAAGAGTTTTATTGATTTGGATCCAATTAGAGTTAGGAATAGCTTAAATTGATTTTCACTGACTAGTCTGTCTCACCCAAATCTAGGGTTCTCAATCACGTTAGCCTTATAGGTTTTGTGAGACAGATTTTGATAAGAGAATTTTTGAAAAACATGATTTATTTTGAAAATTTTAATTAATTTTTGAAAATATTTCAATTTATTTTGAAAGGAGATGTTTGAATCTATACTTAACTGAAAATTGTGTTAGATTTGAATTTTACAAAAAGTAATTTGAATTTGAAATTCAAAAATTAGCTTCCAGGTCTTGGCGAGGCACTAGGCCTTCTTTGGCCGTAGCCTTATTGGATCATCAACCCTTTCCTTGACAAAGCCGTTTAATGAAGTTTCATTTTCAAAATTAATCTTTGAAAAAGTTCTGGTCTAACTAGTTTGGATTTTGGATCGGTAGCTTCGGCTAGTTTCACCAGTCTAAAGAGACCAAGTGAACTTGATCTTATTAGAATTGGTTTCCCTAACGTACTATCATCTCACCTCCACCCAATACTATGTTTTCAAGTTTCAGTTAAGTTTGTTCTGTCCTTATACTAACCTAAGTCTAAGCATGGTAAATTGCAGAAATTTAAATAAACATTCAATCAGGCAAATTGCAAGAATTAAATTCTATTTAACAATAAAATAGTTTTTAATTTGGCTCCCCCTGGACTATAGCCACGATAATAATTAGGCAAGATGTGAATCTTGT
>JAGFNQ010005407.1:100553-121050 GCA_024364735.1 Boesenbergia rotunda | reverse complement strand
GGGCCCTTTATATAGGGCCTGGGGGCGCCCGGGACGTCGGGGGCGCCCCCCACGTGTCGGTTGATCCGACACAGTCTCGGTCAGCGTCTGATCCCTTCAAAATCGGGATCAGGTTTGACCAGGGTGCCCGGAGCGCTCGGGGCGCCCGCTTTGACCGGGTCAAAGTTTTATTCCTTTGCTTCGCTGGCTTCTGGTTCGAGGCTTGCGTATGCGGGCGCCCGGGAGCAGCGGGGGCGCCCGGGAACACGGGGGCGCCCCGCTCAGCAGCTGTTCGAAGCCCTTCTTAGTTGCCTTGTTTTGTATGCACCTTGGGGGCGCCCGGGACACTCCGGGCGCCCTACTCAGCCATTGCCTCACTCCTTTGAGGCTTTCTGAGCTATAGACACACGTTCCTTCGGTCTTGCATCCAGGGTTAGTCCAAAACACAATAAAACAATAAATTATTAGATTATACAGCCTTAGCTGTCTTGGTTCTGACTTTGGGTCTCCAAAATGGAACCCTAGGTCGAACCGACGCCTACTGTTCCCTCGACGGGGAACGCATCCTCACCTACTCCTCTCGGGAGAATATACCTGATGCCAACCGCTCCTTTGGTTGGACTTTTGCCTGGCGGTCCTTTGCCAGGTCTTGGATACCGAGCTGTCCTTCGCCCGGAGCCTAGCATTCCTTTACTAGGGCTTCAGTCCCAAGCTGTCCTTCGCTTGGCACCTAGCAGTCCTTCGCTAGGGCATTTTACTCTGGCATTCCTTCGCCAGTTCCTAGCAGTCCTTCGCTGGGGCTTTTTACTCTGCACACTCAAGTGACATGTTAGATAACAAGTAAGACTTAACTTTTGAACCCTGTTGCCATTATCAAAACACAGGTTTGACTTTGGTGCTTTCTGCACCAACAGTTAAGAACTTGCAATCTAACACTTGCGGAAGCATATCTATCTTCTTGGTATATGGCACCGAAATAAACGAGTGTGTTGCCCTGGTATCAAATAATGCAGTAGCGTACTGACTGAAAATAAGTATATGACCTGTGACCACCGTAGAAGCTTCCGCAGCATCCTCCTTGGTAACCGAGATAACCCTGGCATTCATCATAGTCGGTTGGGCCTCCAGCATCGGGGTACCTTCCAGCTCAGCTTGCATATAGTGTAGTTTCGCTGGGGCACCTTGGTACTGGACGAGTTGTTGGGAAGGTGCCTGGCTCTTGGTAGGACAGTAAGCCGCCATATGCCCTTCCACACCGCAGATGAAACACCGGTTCGTACCCTTGCGGCATTCCCCGGAGTGGTTTTTCCCGCATGTCGCGCATGGGGAAGGCTTGGTCTGTTTATTTGCTGGGCCCCCTTGAGAGTTGTTCCATGGCTTTTGTTTACCACTTTGATCTCCCTTCCAATTAGCGGGGGTGCTCTGGGACTTTTGACCTCCTAAGCGATCATTAACGGAAAGGACATTAAGGATAATGAGAGAAAGAATCGAGAATCCTGGAGTGAACTTGATTCTTACTTTCATTCATTACCTTCCTTTGCTGATTGATATTATTCAGATAGTGCTCAGTGAGTAGGGCACTACTAAATAGTTCCTCGGCGGTCTGGGGTCTGTTAACTCCGCCAGCCACGTTCAGGGCTATTTCGGGCTGCAACATCTTCAGCATAAGTCGGACCCTCTCTTTCTCCGTGCTGACCAGCTCAGGGCACAGACGAGCCATTCGATTAAATTTCTTCACGGCTTCATTGACCGAGAGATTGCCCTGCCGAAATTCCGTGAACTCATCGTAGTGTTTATTTGTGACACGCATGTTGAAGAATTCTTCAAAGAATACTGATTCGAAATCTGACCACGCCATCTGGTTCACCTGTCTCTTGGCCTTGACCCTTTCCCACCACATTCTGGCATCCCCAGAAAGGCAGAATGATGCACACCTGATCTTCTCATGCTCAAGCCAGTCCAGCAGCTCCAGTGTACTTTCCACCGTCTTGAACCACGCCTGGGCGTCCCATGGTTCGCCAACACCCGAGAAATTTTCCGGTTTCAGCCTCAACCACTGGATCAGGTAAGCCTCTTATCGGGCCACAGTGGTCGAGCCTGTCAGAGGGGTTTGTGTAACCATAGGCGCCACGGGTATAGCAGTCTGATTCGCTGGTGGGGTAGTAGAATTTTCTTGTTGGTTCACTAGGGTATTAATGGTTTGCTGCTGCTCCGTCACTTGACGCAGAAGTTGGGTCACTAATTGCACCAGATCAGGAGAGGGGATAGTCTCATTAAGTCGGTTACTCTGTCTTCTAACCATGCTTTCCTTCATAAAGGACAAGTATGGTTAATATGTGTTATTGTTATCCCTACCCCATATTGAATTCTAAATTATTTGATTTTTATAAATAAAACAATAGAGAATATCGTTCATATACACATATTTCACAAATACTTTCCATCATCTCATCATAAGGTATCATTCATACTTGTATATGCTAGAATTCATACAAGAGATATAAAGCACGCATAGAGGTACTTACATGGAAGCGGCAGGAAGGAGGCTTGACGTGTGTGTAGTGAGATGGCAACTACTCTGATACCAACCTGTAACACCCGCTTTTTTTTTTAAGCGGTGTTACGCTAAACATACATGTGCATATAAAACATTCTTAATGCAGCGGAATAACTAGTACTTAAATCATATACACATGTCTGGGTTATCATTCATGGACATGCTAACATTATGCTTAACATATTACCAGCATACCTAGCTTCACGATATCAACTTTTCATAAATTATTCATAAGCATTTCAGGTAACATATTATCAGCATGCATAGCATCATGATATCAACTTTCCATGACTTATTCATAAGCATTTCAGGTAGCAAGTAGTTTATCCATAACATCACGAATAGTAGGTTGTTTCTTAGGCATAACTATCATAAGTCGAGCATAACCCAAAGTAAGCATTGTCAGATCACAAAACATGCAATAAGTGAAATGATAGGGTTTCTTGGCCATGTCACTACTACACACCCATGTTCTTGCCTCTCCTGCCGCTTCCCTTAGAACTCTCTTGCTTGATCTGCGGTATAAGAAAATAAGACTATAAGCACGGAGGCTTAGTAAGACCCTTTTCCTACACACAAAATCCATACGTCGTATAAACATGAACATAATGCTTCAATCCTACATATCATAGCATACTTCTTATCGTGAACATATACACAATCATGGCATCATCGTTTTAGCATAACATAATAAAATCATGACATCATAATTTAGCATGCACATAGATGTCATCATGGCATCATAGTCTAGCATGAACATAATTAAAATCATGGCATCACATTTTAGCATGAACAAACATAAAATCATGGCATCATAATTTAGCATGAACATAAATAAAATCATGGCATCATAATTTAGCATGAACATAAATAAAATCATGGCATCATAGTCTAGAATGAACATAATTAAAATCATGGCATCATATTTTAGCATGAACATACATAAAATCATGACATCATAATTTAGCAGGAACATAAATAAAATCATTTGCATAAACATACTTTGCATTATCATACTTTGCCTAACATACTTCGCATAAACATACCTTGTATAACCTTACTTTGCATAAGCATACTTATCATAAACATAATGCATAACATTGATGGATGCATGGGGCAAATGCACATACCGTAAGGATGCTTAGTTTAAAATCATACTTTTAAATACTTTAACATAATCATAACATTCATTGGGGCCCTGGCTTGTACCACATTCATACATCATATGCGTACATCCCTAAGTAAATACGAGGTAGCTAATCTCGACCTACTAGGGTAAGGATAGCTTCATCGATAGTCCCGAACCGTAAGGACAGCTTCATCGGTAGTCCCGAACCGTGGACAGCTTCATCGGTAGTCCAGAACCGTGAACCTTATTCAGGTCCAGTACAAGCTCATTCTTAAAAATAAAATACTTTTACATGCTTCTTCATTCATAAAACATTCATAGCATATTCATTCATTCTTAATGCTTAACATCATCATTATGCCTTGAAGGCATAAATCATATCTTCATTCATCATTTTCATTCCATTTCATCATGATGCCTCGAAGGCATGAACTTTAACTTCATTCATCATTTTCATCCATAACATGACATGCAGACATATTATTCATTAATCATACATATCATTCATAGATCATGACATACATACATATCATTCCTATCTCATGGCATACCTACATAATTAGCATCTTAATTCATTAAACATACAGGTCATGATACATAGGAAAACATGCCTAGATCATTTCCTACATGATACATTTCCTTAGGTTCATGGCACATGATCTAAGCATTTATGAATCATCATACCAATGACCTATCATACAATTCATGTCCCATAAGCTAGGGTTTTGGTTGACATAAAATTCTCCCATTATAATTAAACATATCCATACATCTTAGTACCCTATAAACAAACATCCTTGTGGTCTTAACTCAACCCTAGCCCTAGGTTATGGCCTTGGCAAAACCCTAAGGAAACCTAGGTCCATGGAAAACTTCATATGAATCACCTATATCATCACATACAAACATACAATGTCATAGAAAACATTTGATCCCATCATTAATGTTAACCCTAATCCTTTAACCCTAGATTTCCTCTTGGCCGAAACTCAAAGGGTGCCTAAAATTCATAAAAAATTCTTAAAACACAATTACTATCCATCATGTCATAGGGGAACCAAAATTAACATGTTGAATGGTTAGATCAAGGTCCAACCATGGCTTAGGGTTCTTGGTCGAAATTCATAAGGGCTATTAATCATGTCAAAATTCATATGAATCACTACTAACATCACTTACATCATAAGAAGACATAAAAACCATCATTTGAGAGTTAAAAAGCTAATCCTAGCCATGAAACATGAAGGTGGCCGAAACCCTAAGTCCTTCTTCATGGATTTTCATCTTAGATCTCAAACCAAAAAGCTTAGATCATAGCCATATCAAGAAAAACCATTACACCACAGGTGAGGGGGTCTTACCTTGGTTTACCATGACTTTAGACCTTAGATGGGGAGGAGGATGAAGACCTTGTTGTCTCTTGACCACCCCTAGCCTTTGCAACCTTGTAAAAACCTTGGATCTTGGAAGAGAAACCCTCTTGTGAAGCTTTTCCAAAGGGAAACCTCTCCTTGAGGTTTCGGCTAGGATGAGGAAGGAAAAGGGAGAGGGAAGGACTTGGTGGAAGAAGAGAAGTAACCCCCCATGCCCTCTCTTTATACCACTTTAAGGAGGCAAGTGAAGAGTCATGGTGGATGACTCTTCATTTTCCTTAAGCCTTAACCAAAATCCACTTCATTCCCTACTAGCACTCCCTTGCTAGGTGAATTGGTTAGTGCATGCATGGTTGTAGACTAAGTCCAAGGTTCAATCCTTGGTGCATGCACTTTATTTTTTATTTTCTTTTTATTTCATTTTTCCTGATTTTTGAAAATTCCCTAAAATTCACCCATAATCATGCTAAAATTCCTAATTACAATTCTTTTATATTTATATTAAATTCTACCTAATTAAAACTCATTTTTGGAGCCCATATAAGGCCCATTAATACTTAGTTTCTCAATTTAAATGAGAAAATCATGGATTTTTAGGCTAAGGTTCGTACTAATGTCTCTAGGTCCCTTAGAAAATTATCCCGACATGATCAATATTTTGAAGAAAATATTAAGAAAATTTTCCAGGTCGTTACAAAAAATGATTTTTCAAATAAATATCAAATAAAAACAAAAAAAAACATGTTGAGCAGTCCTATTCAACTAAGCATAACCCTAATTGCCTTCTTACTGAGCTAAACTCTGACTCAGGTAAGGGTTTGGTGAAGATATCAGCTAAGTTTGATTTTGAGTCTACATGCTTAAGGACTATTTCACCCCTAGCTACATGATCCTTTACGAAGTGATGTTCAAACTCTATATGTTTGTTCTAGAGTGTTGGATTGGGTTCTTAGTTAGATCGATTGAACTTATGTTATCAATGTAGACTTGGATTTAGGTGTAATCAAGCTGAAAGTCCTTAAGAGTGGGCATCATCCATAAGAGTTGTGCTACACACTCTCCTAAAGCAACATATTCTGCTTCGATTGTAGATAGTGCTACGTAGTGTTGCTTTCTACTGCATCAACTGACTAGACTATTTCCTAAAAGTTGGCAGCTTCCACTTGTACTTTTTTTGTCTAGTTTGCATCCAGCATAGTCAGAGTCAGAGTACCCTGACATGTTAAAAGTTGAGGTCCTAGGATACCAAATCCCTACATTTTAGGGTGCCCTTAATGTATCTAAGTATTCTTTTTAGGGCTGCTAAGTGTGTTTCCATAGCGCAGGCTTGGTATCTAGCACACATTCCTACAGAAAGTAGGATGTCAGGTCTGCTAGCAGTAAGATAAAGTAGACTTCCAATCATACTTCGATATAGCATGAGGTGTACAGGTTTACCTTCAGGGTCACTATCAATTTTTATATTTGTGGCCATAGGGTTACTTATGCTTTTAGAGTTATCCATTTTAAATATCTTTATTAACTCCTTAGCATATTTGGATTGGTGAATATGATTTCTATCCTTAGTTTGCTTAATTTGTAGTCCAAAAAAGAAGTTGAGCTCACCAACTAAGCTCATTTCGAATTCATTTTCCATTATTTTTACAAATTCTTTTAAGAAGTTTGAGTTGCTGGATCCGAAAATTATATCCTCAACATAGATTTGGGCAATGAAGATGTCTTTTTCTAAGGTTTTGACAAAATGAGTTGAGTCAATTTGTCCTTGGTTGAATTCCATAGAAATAAGGTAAGTTAATAGACATTCATACCATGCCCTAGGTGCTTGTTTTAGTCCATACAACGCCTTATTGAGTTTGTAAACGTAGTTGGGTTTTTCTAAGTCCTCAAAACTGGGGGGTTGTCCTACATAGACTTCTTCTTTGATAAACCCATTCAGAAAGGCTGACTTAACATCCATCTGGTAAAGTTTAAATCTTTTATGGGCTGCAAATGCTAACAACATTCCAATTGACTCAAGTCTGGCTACTGGGGCATAGGTTTTGTCATAGTCTAACCCTTCGACTTGAATGAAGCCTTTAGCAATTAAGCAGGCTTTATTTCTAACTATTTCCCCATGGTCATTTAGCTTATTCCTAAACACCCACTTAGTATCTATAATGGAGTTGCCCTCAGGTTTAGGTACTAGTTCCCAGACTTGGTTCCTCTCAAATTGGGCTAACTCCTCTTGCATTGCTATAACCCAATCAGGATCAGGTAAGGCTTCCTCTATAGTCTTAGGTTCAATTTTCAAAATTAGTGCGATCTGACTATGATTTCTATAGGAAGACCTAGTTCTGACTCCTAAGGTTGGATCACCCACAATTTGATCAGTTGGGTGACTGAGTCTGGGTTTCTTGGTTCTTCTAGAACTTCGTTCAGCCTTAGGTCTAGCTGGATGATTTGGTTCAGTGGTTTGTTCAATTCCTTGGGTTGGTTCAATTGACTAAGTAGTTGGTTCAATAGTTAGTTCATTTATTGGTTCAACTAGTGGTTCAATTGAAGGTTCAATAATTTGTTCATTATCTTCCTGATCAATATTCGATGGATTCAGGTTTTGATTATCAGATTTTAAATTAGTTTCCTCATCAAATATTAAATTCGTTGTTTCTTCAATTTTATTATTTTTTCTATCGTAGACCCTATAGGCCCTACTTGTTGTTGAATATCCTAAGAATATTCTAGGGGTTGACTTAGACTGAAATTTACCTAGGTAGTCCTTGGTGTTTAGGATATGGACTTTGCACCCAACAACCCTTAGGTAATGTAAATTTGGAAGTTTGTGGTAATATAATTCATAGGGAGTTTTATTATGTCGTTTGTTAATTAGGACCCTATTTGGATATAGCAGGCCGTACTAATTGCTTCTGTCCAAAATTGGTTATCTAGGTTGAATTCATTGAGCATAGTCCTAGCGGCTTCCTGTAGGGTTCTATTTTTCCTTTCTACTATCCCATTTTGCTGGGGGTTCTAGGACATGAGAATTCGTGAATATACCCATTTATTCTATAAAATTCCTCAAACCTTTGATTCTTAAATTCTCCCCCATGATCACTCCTAAGTCTTTTGATTTTGGTATCATTTTGATTTTCTATTACCTTACATAGGTCAATAAATAGATTTAGGGGTTCATCCTTAGTTTTTAGGAACCTTACCCAAGTAAACCTGGAGTAATCATTGATAATGACTAAGCAGTACCGGTTTTCGCTTAGTGACTTGGCTCCATGTGAATTAAATAGGTCAAGGTGCAGGAGCTCAAGTGTGGTTTGAGTTAGGTCTGATTGAATTTGTTTGTGATTAGACCTGGTTTGTTTACCTTGGTTACATGAGTCACATATCATGTTTTCATGGTTCTTAATTTTTGGCATTCCTCTAATTAAACCAAGTTGAGTGATTTTCAAAATTAATCTAACATTTATATGACCTAATCTCCTATGCCAGAGATTGGATTCTTCTAATTGAGTTAAGAGGCATTTAGGTACTAAGGGTAAACTTATAGTATAAACGTTATTTTTCCTAGTGCCCTTAAGCATGACTTCTGAGTCTTGCAAATTTCTAATCAGGCAGTCAGAGTTGGTAAACATAACTACATAGCCAGTATCACATAATTGACTTATACTAAGCAAATTAAATTTAAAGTTCTCAACCAAGAGTACCTTTTTAATCACAAAATCTGATTTTAGTTCAATGTTACCAGACCCAATGGCTTTGAGTGTAGCATTGTTGCCAAATGCTACTGAGCCTAGGTTCTTGAACTTGAGTTTGGTGAATTTCAATTTGTCTCCAGTCATGTGTCTGGTGCATCCACTATCCAACATCCATTGGTCCAAATCTTTATGTTTCTACACATAAAGTATTTATTGATTTGGATCCAATTAGAATTAAGAATAGCTTAAATTGATTTTCACAACCTAGTCTGTCTCACCCAATCTAGAGTTATCAATCACGTTAACCTTATGGGTTTTGTGAGACAAGTTTTAATAGAAGTAAGGATTTTATTTTGAAAAACATGATTAATTTTGAAAAGTTGAATTAATTTTAAAAAAAATTAGTTTTAAATTTATTTTGAAAAATGGTTGAATCTAGGATTAATTGAAATTTGTGTTAGATTCAAATCTGACAATAGTAAAGTGAATTTGGTTTTCAATAATCGGCTTCCAGGTCTTGGCGAGGCACTAGGCCTTCTTTCGTCGTAGCCTTATTTGATCATCAACCCTTTCCTTGACAAAGCCATTTATTGAAAATTTATCTTCAAGTTACTCCTTGAAAGATTTTGGTCTTACTAGTTTGGGTCTTGGATCGGTAGCTTCGGCTAGTTCCACCAAGATGGGTTCCCTAACGTACTATCATCTCACCTTCACCCAATACTATGTTGTTCAAATTTCAATTAAATCGTTTCAGTCCTTAGTCTAACCAGTCCTAGGTCTAAACATGATAATTTGCAGAAATAAATAAACAATCAAACATACAATTAAAATTAAGGAATTTAATGAAATTTATCTAATTATCAAAATTGTTTTTGAATTGGCTCCCCCTGGACTAAAGCCATGGTAATGATTAGGCAAGATGTGAATCTTGACCTTGGGGATCCAATACTGGTTTGGTCCAGCTTGGTTGTTCAAGCAAAGTTTGGGTACCCATGCCTGAACTTTGGGTCTAGATTGGTTCAATACAGCATAGTAGGACCGTTGTCATGACTTGGTTCGATACCCTAACTCAGATCGATTTAGAACGAACTTCTGTTTTCCAAGGATCATGTCAAGACCCTTGGAACCCGAAGTAAATCATTCTAACGCCGCTCTAAGGTCCTTGACTTGAGTTTTCAATGAGGAGTTCTCTTTCTCAAGCTTTTCAACTTGAGTAGAGGTTCCTTCTTGATCCTTCTCAATCAAGGATCTAGAGTCAGCTTCCTCTTTCAGGTGTTTGACTTCCTGTTGGAGGGACTCGACTCGGATTTTGGCTTCCGCCAAGTTATGAGATAAGTAAGCTATTAACTTTGATAATTCAATTTCAGAATAACCACTTACCGTTATTTTGGCATTCTCCGAAATTGTGAGCCTTCCGTCGTCCGGCTCCGATTCCGATCCGGTGTCGATGTCTTCCGAAGCGATCAAGGTGAGAAGGTTTGACTGTGGGGCCTCTTCTTCTTCTTCGGAGGAAGATTCATCCCACGTGGCTTGAAGAGCCTTCTTCCTTCGAGTCTTCTTGGCTTCCTTTAGATTGGGACATTCTGATTTGTATTGTCTCTTCTTGTTGCATTCGTAGCAGGTCACATTTGGTTTGGACTTTGAAATTGAAGGTTCAGCTGGATCTTCCTTTCTTCAGCTGGCTTTCCTTTTGTTGGACTGATGCTTCATCTCCTTGTAGTAGTCCCGGGCTAGCCAAACCAACATGGGTCGATCCCCTTCACTATCTTCTGAGTCTAAGTCTGAGTCAGACTCGGGTGCAGATTGAGGCTTTTTCTTGGCTACCTTTCCTTGGTTCTTACCTGCAAGAAAAGCAATACCTTTCTTGGCCAAAGTGCAGTTAGTCTATTCATGTAATTCTAATTCTGAAAACAATTCATCTAATTTTTTTTTGAAAGATCCCTAGAAACTTTGTAAGCATCTAGCATAGATGCCCCCAGAGTATTTCTTGGGAAAGCATTTAAGGTATACCTGATAAGGTCACGATTTTCTACCTTGTGGCCGATTATGTGCAGGTCGTTCATCAGCTCCTGGATTCTGGCATGGAGCTATGCTGCTGATTCACCCTCATTCATCTTTATGGTATAGAGTTTGTTCAGCAGCAGATCCCTTTTGCTGATTCTGGTGTCAGAGGTGCCTTCGTGCAATTCAATTAGTTTGCTTCAGAGTTCTTTGGCACTGTTGAAGGGACCCACCCGGTTCAGTTCTTCCTTGGTTAATCCGCATTGCAGCGTTTGGGTTACCATTGCATCAGCCTCGAACATTTTCTTCAGCGAGGCGTCCCATTCTGAGTAGAGTTGTGTCACTCCTTTAGCGTTCTTGGGGATTTCAAGTCCAGATTGGATAATAATCCACATATCCACCTAAGTTTTCAGGTGGACTTCCATCCGACTCTTCCAGTAGGAGAAATCTTATCCACTGAAGAGTGGTGGTCTGACTGTGCTGAAACCCTCTTGCATGGCCATAATAAATTCTGAAATAAAACAAAAATAAAGAAACTTTGTCCCAAGACTTGGTCTTGGATTAGTAGTGCGGAAGAAAAAAATTAATCGAAGAAAAACACGATCAAGTGGTGTTGCACCAACCTCGATTAATGAAAAACAATTCGTAAACAAATTTAAAATTATTTCGAAAAATTTGAAAATACTCTCAAATTGGTGGTTGCACCAAATTTGAGCCACCTGCTCTGATACCACTTGTTGGATCGAAGAAAACGATAGAGGGGGGGGTGAATATCGTTATCAAAATTTTTCGGACAGTTAAAGAATATGCGCAGCGGAAAGAAATAAAGTACACAAGAACACAAGTCGATTTTTTACTTGGTTCAGAGTCACGGTCGGCTCCTACTTCAAGGCCCACGGTCGTTGACTGTTTACTTTGGGCAATTATATATTCGAAAAGGTTTTTACAGATTGATAGTACAAATATAGAATTTGAAAATTTAAATCACAACACTTTCGTAAACTGAAATTTTACCAACGCTCGAGGTGGATCGAATTTTGGAGCAGAGGGTCGTCGTCGGCGCTGGAATCTCGAAATCGAACATTGCCGGGGTGCAGCGCTTGAGTGAAAGTGTATGGTGCGTTGGAAAGAATGGATGTCAAAGCCTTGGGGGTGAGCCCCCTTTTATAGTGCTCATACGGGCGCCTGTGACGTTGGTGGTGCCTAACACATGGCCTTCCTTGCGCGAATCCTTATCCGCGGGCTCGGTCAGCGCTTATCCACCCCACTTGGGCGCCTGAGCTGATGGGGGAACCCGTGACCTCACGGGCACCTGATATGGCTTGGTCCAGAGGCTTCGCAGCTATGTTTTGGGTTTTGCCTTCACTCTTGGGCGCCCGTTTCCATACGGGCGCATGAGCCCATTCGGGCGCCTATCTCCATTTGGGCGCCTAGGCCCAGTGAAGTACCTCACTTGTAGACGACCAATTCTTCGACCTACAACTAAGGTTAGTCCCAAACCATAATAAGCATTAGTTACAGCCGTAGCTGTCTTGGTTCTGACTTCGGGTCTCCCAAATGGAACCCTAGGTCGAACCGACGCCTACTGTTCCCTCGACGAGGAACGCGTCCTCACCTACTCCTCTTAGGAGAGTTTACCTTTTGCTAACCGGCTCCTCCAGTTGGACTTTTGCCCAATCCACCTGACCAGGTCTTCGTGCCCAACATCCGGTCAGGTCTTCTTGCCCGACATCCGGTCAGGTCTTCGGTGCCCAGACCCTTGCCAGGACATCTTGCCCAGTCCTTGACCAGGACTTCTTTGCCCGACTTCCGGTCAGGTCTTCTTGCCCAGTCCTTGACCAGGACTTCTTTGCCCAACCCTTTGTCAGGACTTCTTGCTTAGCGTACCTAGGACTTCTTCCTGCACACTCAGTGAGCATATTAGATCACAATAACACCTTAACTTCTGATCCTTTTGCCATTATCAAAACACATGTTTGACTTAGGTGCTGTCTGCACCAACAACTTTTACCTTGATGTTTCTTCACATCAGTCTTGAATTCTTTGAACTAATCAAAGATTCAGATTTGCGGCAATCAAGTAAACATATTTATACCTTTGAATATTCGTCTCAAGAAGTATTTAAAGCTACCTCTTTCCTGGATAGACATAGGACTACACAAATCAGAATGACCAATTCTATCATATCTTTGGCTCTATACCCCTCGACCATGAAAGGCCTCTTGGTCGTCTTACCTTCCAAGCAAGATTCAAAGGTTGGGAAGTTTCCCACCACTAATGAACCTGATGGCCCATCGGCTATCGACCTTTGAATCCTACTAAGGTTAATATGATCAAGCTATAAATGCCAAAGACATGTTTGGTCCATCTTGGAAGGAACCTTTCTCTTATTTAGGTTAGATGATGAGCTATTAGCTACTATTTGCATCATGGGAAACATTAGTTCTAATTGGTTAAATTGTTTATCCATGTTCCTAAACAGATAATCTTTCTATTCTACTTTTTATAACAAAAGCAATAGAATATCTATTATTTCAGAAACAGAACCAGAGTTCTTTCTAAAATTAGGTGCATAAAAGCAATCCTCTTAAAACCAAAACTTTATTTTCCTTTCCAAAGAAGAATAACTCCCACTGCAATAGTTGCCACCTTCATAGCATATCCCATGTAGACGGTAATATCTTCCTTAGCTAGACGTTGGGCTTCCTAGAACCCCTGCAAAGAATTGCAGACATGATTAGTGGCATCTGTATCTACACACTAGGTACTGGTAGATAACACCGCTAATCATGTCAAACGACAAAAGAAAAAAATATACCTTTGTCTTGATAGCAGGGATAGTTCGCCTTCTAATGTCCAGTTTGCTGGCTCGTGAAGCACTTGCCTTTCGGCTTCTTCACGCTAGTCTGTGGTCCCTGGGATCCAGCCACCTTCTTGTAACCATATTGTTTCTTCTTCTTCCTGCCTTTCGGCACAGAAGTAGAAACCTTCTGAGTGACCAAGGCCTACGAACTCTGACGAAAAAGCCGCTCTGCCGCCTAGAGTTCTCCTAGCAGTTCCCCCAATGTATACTCATGCTTATTCATGTTATAGTTGAGCCGAAACTGCTCAAAACTCCTAGGTAGAGACTGGAGTATTATATTGACCTAGGTTTCCCTGTCGATTTGTACTCCCAGTACCTCAATCTCATTGAGAAGAGCTATCATTTTCAGGACATGATCCCTCACGGGTGTCCCTTCGACCATAATGGTCATCATCAGGTTCTTCATCGCAACCTGCCTAGTGGCCCGACCCTGGTGCTTGAAGAGCTCCTTGAGGTTTATCATCATGTCACTAGCAGTGGGCATAGCCTGATGCTGATATTGCAATACATTCGCCAGAATGTAACACTGCGCCATCTCATCGGCCTTGATCCACTTCTTGCAACGCTCCCTCTGCTCTTCACCAGAGCTCTCGCTAGGCTTTTGAGGACATTCTTCGAAGAGAACATATTTGTACTCTTCAGCAGTAAGGACAATGTCTAGGCTTCTTTTCCAGTCTATGTAATTGGGGCCAGTAAGTTTGTTTTCCTTAAGTATGGTCGCTATTGGTTAAAGGCTATTTTGAAAATTCTAAGAATCACAATATACACTACTTTAGAATTCGAAAATAAATTGATTCCTCAAAACAATGAATTTTTGAAATCAACCAACACCTCTAAACACCGAGAATTCGCATGCCACGTTAGTGTGGACGTATACGAACTCTACATTCATTAGAGAACGTTTTACCCATCAATCTTACTATCTTGTCAACCTAACTTTTTGACAAGTAAGATTAATAGTTGGTTCACTTCGGCCCTACAAATTATTAGCAGTGACTCCGTTGGGGAGGATACTAATATTTGTATCTAAGTGTTTACCATTACACGAAACTAAGTGAATTATTTATGATTATGTGCCTTCCGTTGGGGAAGTGCACACACTCTTCAATAATTCCCTATAATCTTTTCTGATCTTGTGATCCACAGAACAAACCTATCCGTTATGGAGGAAGGCACGCAGAGCCAACGCGCGGGCTTGTTTGCATCACATGTCAGATTGTAATGGAGGTCATGGGACCCTTAGAGTATCTCTCCCACTTAGTAATTTAGTTTGAGGAATTTTAAAAAGCACACACACACGACATGCACATAACCAACATAATGAAAATAGAAAATCCTAGATTTTTCAACTTTTCATGGCCTTGGTCTCCAATGCGCCTTTAGTCGTGTCGTCACCTCGTCTGCTCCTCCCTTCCTTATGCGCATGCCACCTTGAGGGATCTCCGAGCTGAAATGACTAGCTAATTATTTACATCATCGATCATATACTCCACGAAGGAGTGTACAAGAAAACTAGATCGAAAGTAAAATAATGAGCTCAACTAAACATATGTCGTATTTAATTATAAAAATTAAATACTACCTAGCCTCATCAATCCCGAGGATTTAATTAATTTACAAAAATAGCACAACCATCACATACATCGATTATTTGACCATGATAATTTGGAATCTAGTGCCTACAACACAAAGTTAGCCTGCGCACATCCACATATCATCCAACAAAATAAAATATATGAAAAAGTGCATAAATTAACCAATGCTAAACACACAAAACGAAAACCTCAACTCTGATACAAATTGTTGGGTATGGCTTGGCGGGTTTCCCAAGTGAATACTTGGTCGTCCTTGAGAGACATCTCCATGTCTACGGATTAAAAATTAATCTGAATGGAGACCCATCTCTCAACGACCATCTCGTCATCATATCATTCGGTACGAATTACAACTTGGCCAATCACAAAGATCGTGCCTTGTAATTCTCCTAACCAAATGACCGCGGAAGAGACGACGAGTGGATCGCCGGTTCTTGTGTTTATGGTCGAGGTCCAATTAATTAATTATTAGCTATGATACAAAATCAAAATAATTAACTAATACAGAAGAAATGACGAAGCTAATCAACAAGGCACCAAAAAATAATAGGAGCTAAGGAAAGAATTATACCTCCCTTTTCCTCGTAGCCTTCTACCATATGACCCTTCCCTCCCAGTGGTTGTGTGGGCGATGAGCTACCGAGAACCGTGGTCACCAAGTCAATCACTTTTCCTTGCGCCAACCAATCCCTAACCAAAGTGATGCCGCCGGCCACTCCAAGGAAGACGACAATCCGAACACAAACCCTATTAATTCTCTCCTCCACCGTCGGCGCCTGAACAACAAGTATCTTGGAGTTCCTTTGAAGAAGAGCAACTCCAACTTGTGTTCTGCACTACAACAACAAGTTGAGTGAGCAACTTGATTTCCCAGCCAATAAACAAGCAACTAGTTTCTTGTAGCGACCCGACTTCTCTCTACCTTAGACGGATCGTTACTTATCTCTACTTCTTGACTTTAATACATGACTAAAGAAAATTGCGGAAATCTTTTCTTTTAAACTTTTAAATTTTTCTAACATTCATCTTCTGACTTAAGCAATCATGTATAATAATACCATGTCATACTCTCTTCTCGATCCCATAGCTAATACTTATCGAAAACAGCCTTACCCTTCTTAAACAGCCTGTATCAGTCGACTGGTGACGTGGCAGTCGACTGATACGGCTGTAATCTGTTTTACAGATTTCGGCCCTTGCTGTCCAAGGCCACCATTCCTTCAATTTCGAGCCATATCAAACTACGACACCATTTCTATACTCTATGTCAGGTTCCTAAACAATTCAACCAATCAAACGAATCCATAAACTTAAATTTAGGACTTTTATGGGAGAAAATAAACTAAACAAGTTTATATAAACTTTAACAATAGAGTTTGTACCAATCTTGACTTCTAACCATTTAAACTCATCATACAAAGTTCTATAACATCACTAAGGCATTATGGAATGAGAAAGCAACTTTTCTAAACATATTTAAACTATGAAACTTAATTCAAAAGGAAAATTGATACTATCTTGGCACAAACACTTTTCTCTAATAAAGTATCAATATTTCTAACTACTCACACTTTTACTCATCCAATGCAATCATGGGGACATATATGCTAAAGGAAATGACATGGAATCTTTACTCTAAGAAATTTAGCATATAAAACTATCCAAAACTCAAATACTCCATAATCTCCATAAAACAAGAACTTGAAATTTGAATAAACTTAAACTTTACAATGCAAATAACTAAAATGTCTCGTCTCAAGGATCTCTCCATAATCAGCCACCACATCACACTCTACTCAGCACCGCCTCGTCGTCTTCCTTCAGAATTGCTTGCCTTTACCTTTATCTGCAATAAGAGGAAATGCATCTATAAGCAAAAGCTTAGTAAGTACTATCTAGCTCACAAAATCTCGAAATGTGCAAACATGCTTCTAGAACAATATGAAAATTATATGAGATACTAATATGCTTGAAAGAAAACTAAGAACATGTATAACTCAAAACATGCATACTCAAGCAATAAATAATCTCAATCTACTTTTCTTGGCTCAACTTGGAACTTTAGCTATTCTTTAACTTTTGAAAACTTTCTGAAAACTTTAGAAAACTTTGCTAAAGCATATACTTGAAAATAATAATCACTTGGATCCACTGAAGACGTAAGTACCATCTGATATGCGCGTTCCCTAAAAGGTTGGGGTAGCGAGCCACCAATCCTAATAGAGCAGACCTTGGTCTACCAGGGCCAAGACCTTGGAATTGGACACCTGGATTTCTTTAACGACGCCCTTGGACGCCGGGTACTGGCCTTATAAAATAAAATAGCTTTTCTTTCTTTTCTTTCTTATCTGTAAATGCCTTGGCATTTTTCTGGAGCACCTTGCGTGCTAAAATCCCTAAGTCTTGACTTTTGGGGATTTTCTTAAGGCCTTGGCCTTTTCTTTTCTTATCTTTATCTTCTTTTCTTTTCTCATAACTTTCTTGGCCCTAAACTCACATAGGGTGCTTATCAAACATATACAAGCATATAAGAAACTAAGATCACATGCAAGAACTAAAGCAAAAAGGAAAAATTCTCTTTTAAAAACTTTTAAAGGAAATTCTCGCGGTAAAACCGCCTCTTACTGCAGGTGAGCAGTACTTACATTGATATCTTGGACTTACAACCATGATTGAGGTCTAGAGCTCGGGAGAAACTTGAGATCTCGAAGAATTCTTCACGTCTACGCGTTCCTCTCGTCGCGGGGATCCCGAATATAGGATTATCTCTTGGAGAAAGGGTCTCGGCCGGCCCTCTTGGTTTGGTGTTGGTGTCGCCCAAGAGAGGAGAGGGAGAGGAGGGGTCGGCGCAATTGGGAGAGGGAGAGGGTTTGAGAGAAAATAAAACTTCTCCCTTTAATTAGCTATTTATACTTAAGGGGCGGATTAACTTAACTACAGCTTAAATATCTATCATTCTTTCCTTTTCTGTGCTTGAAAACCCTAGCCCAGCTGGCCGCGCGCTCCCTTGGTCTCGTGGTGGTCGTGGGTTCGATCCACCCGCTGCACTTAAGCTGTTTTTCCAAATTTTCCTTTTTCCTTTTTCTTTTTCTTTTTCCAAAAATACCAAACGGACTCGGAAAATTCCATAAAATACTCCAAAAATTTCTAAAAATATCTAGAATATTTCTAAACCATTTCTAAATAATTCTAAGGACTTTAAGAACTAAAAATGGGAATTTTGGGGCGTTACAATCCCCCATACCTTATAAAAAGTTCGTCCTCGAACTTAGAATAATTCTGGATATCTTTCTCTCATGCTGTCCTCACGTTCCCAAGTAGCCTCTTCATGCTTTTGATTCTGCCAGATGACCTTCACTAGTGGCACTTCTTTGTTTCTTAATCTCTTAACTGCTTTGTCCACTATCTGTGTCGGTCTGCTCTCATAACTAAGATCTTCTTGGATCTGTACTGACTGAGGCTGAATCACTTGGCTAGGGTCGTGAATACACTTCTTTAGCATGGAGACATGAAATGTACTGTGGATAGCTGACATATCCTCTGGTAAGTCCAGCTCATAGGCTACCTTCCCAACTCTCTTTATAATCTTGTAGGGTCCTATGTAGCGAGGACTTAGCTTACCCTTTTTACCAAATCTCATCACTCCCTTCATAGGAGCGACCTTGAGAAATACTGAATCTCCAACTTCGAATTCAAGTGGTCTACGGCGTGTGTCAGCATAACTCTTCTGTCTACTCTGGGCAGTCTCAATCCTCTGGCGGATCGTCTGGATAGCCTGAGTGGTCTCATCTATAAGCTCAGTCTGGCTGTCTAGTCCTGACTCCATTTCTTTCTTCTCACCAACTTCTTGCCAACATATGGGTGATCGGCATTTCCTGCCATACAATGCCTCATAAGGTGCCATCCTGATGGTGGCCTGATAGCTATTATTGTAGGCAAACTCAGCTAAGCATAGAAATTTACACCAACTACCTTTAAAGTCCAATGCACAAGCCCTGAGCATGTCTTCTAAAATCTGATTTACTCTCTCTGTTTGTCCATCTATCTGGGGATGGAAGGCTGTGCTGAACTGAAGTTTGGTGCCTAAGGCGTCCTGAACACACTTCCAAAAATGGGAGGTGAATCGCCCATCTCTGTCAGACACGATCGACTTCGGAACTCCGTGAAGCCTGATTACTTCTCTCACGTACAGCTGTGCTAACTGCTCTACCGAATGCGACAACTTGATGGCTAGGAAGTGGGCAGACTTGGTCAACCTGTCCACTATCACCCAAATTGCATCATGTCCATGGGTGGTTCTTGGAAGACCTGTGATAAAGTCCATGGATATTTCTTCCCACTTCCACTCTGGGATGGGAAGAGGCTGCAGAACTCCTCCTGGTCTCTGGTGCTCTGCCTTGACTCTCTGGCAGGTCAAGCAGGTACTAATATATCTGGCCACATCTCGCTTGAGTCCAGACCACCAGAACCTTTGCTTTAAATCTTGATACATCTTGGTAGAACCAGGATGCATAGAGTACGGGGTACTGTGGGCCTCTTCTAGAATATTCTTTCTTAGTTCCTCATCATTGGGGACGCAAAGGCGGTCTCCAAAATAGAGGATGCCACTGTCTGATACTCGAAACCCTGAATTTTCTGCCTCTTGGATCCCCTACTTGATCTTCTGGATCTCTGGGTCTTGATCTTGCTTTTCTTGTATATCCTTAAGCAGGGTTGACTCTAGGGTTAATGCAGAAAATTGCCCAACCATAACCTCGACTCCAAAATCTTTTATTTCTTTCTGAAGTGGTAGAGACAGTGATGATAAGGACATCAGTGCCGCACAGGATTTTCTGCTCAGTGCATCCGCCACTTTATTAGCTTTACCTGGGTGGTAGAGGATTTCACAGTCATAATCTTTGACCAACTCTAGCCACCTGCGCTGCCTCATATTCAGATCTTTCTGAGTGAAGAAGTACTTCAAACTCTGATGGTCTGTGAAGATTCTGCACTGCACTCCATACAGGTAGTGTCTCCAGAGCTTCAGTGCAAAAACCACAGCTGCTAGCTCAAGGTCATGCGTAGGATAATTCTTCTCGTAGTCCTTGAGCTGTCTGGAGGCATATGCTATTACTTTACCGTCTTGCATGAGGACAGCTCCAAGGCCCATCTTGGATGCATCACTGTAGATGTCAAAGGCCTTGTCACTCTCTGGAACAGTCAGGATGGGAGCACTAGTCAGTCTCTTCTTCAACTCTAGAAAACTGTGCTCGCATTTATCTGACCATTCAAACTTCTTGTTCTTTCTGGTCAAGCTGTGAGTGGAGAGGCTATCCTG
>JAGFNQ010005407.1:0-98319 GCA_024364735.1 Boesenbergia rotunda | reverse complement strand
ACGAGCATCTCCAGTTAGGCAGAAGGAGGCACATTTGACCTTCTCAACCTCTGGCCAGTCAAGAAGCTCCATCGTGCTCTCTAAAGTCTTGAACCAAGCCTGGGCATCCCAGGGCTCAGTCGTGCCTGAGAAGCTTTCTGGTTTCAGTCTCTGCCACTGGACGAGGTATGCTTCTTGTCTTCGGTTCACGGCAGGGGGCTCCTGTGTGACGGGTGGAACTTCAGTCACCACTGGAGTTCCCACTCCTGCTGTGGGTGGTGTAGGGGGCACTGGGTGCTGATTCGCCATCAGTGTGGCGATGGTCTTCTGTTGTTCCGTAATCTGGGCTTGCATTTGAGCAATGACTGCCATCAGGTTTGGCTGTTCTGTGCCAGGCTCACTGTTATCTTGAACTGGAGTTCTGTTATTAGCATTAGGAGCTCGGCCTCTTCTTGCCATCTAATAATGCATAAGGAAACAAGAAATCACTATTACATCTCTAGATATAAACTTATCTTCTTACTTAGAAATCTGATATCCATTCTAGGGATTAAACATGATTCCGTGATACTAAGGGATTAAACATGCTTCCTTGTTCTATGCACATGTGAGTAGTACTTAAGCATTTCTCTATACTGCAATTAAATAAAGGAGCAATAGAAAAACTGAAACTTAAAGCTTTCTTACTTGAAGACGGCAAGGTTGATGCTGATGTGTGTGTGATGCTGGAGAATGAAAACTGCTCTGATACCACCTGTAGCGACCCGACTTCTCTCTACCTTAGACGGATCGTTACTTATCTCTACTTCTTGACTTTAATACATGACTAAAGAAAATTGCGGAAATCTTTTCTTTTAAACTTTTAAATTTTTCTAACATTCATCTTCTGACTTAAGCAATCATGTATAATAATACCATGTCATACTCTCTTCTCGATCCCATAGCTAATACTTATCGAAAACAGCCTTACCCTTCTTAAACAGCCTGTATCAGTCGACTGGTGACGTGGCAGTCGACTGATACGGCTGTAATCTGTTTTACAGATTTCGGCCCTTGCTGTCCAAGGCCACCATTCCTTCAATTTCGAGCCATATCAAACTACGACACCATTTCTATACTCTATGTTAGGTTCCTAAACAATTCAACCAATCAAACGAATCCATAAACTTAAATTTAGGACTTTTATGGGAGAAAATAAACTAAACAAGTTTATATAAACTTTAACAATAGAGTTTGTACCAATCTTGACTTCTAACCATTTAAACTCATCATACAAAGTTCTATAACATCACTAAGGCATTATGGAATGAGAAAGCAACTTTTCTAAACATATTTAAACTATGAAACTTAATTCAAAAGGAAAATTGATACTATCTTGGCACAAACACTTTTTCTCTAATAAAGTATCAATATTTCTAACTACTCACACTTTTACTCATCCAATGCAATCATGGGGACATATATGCTAAAGGAAATGACATGGAATCTTTACTCTAAGAAATTTAGCATATAAAACTATCCAAAACTCAAATACTCCATAATCTCCATAAAACAAGAACTTGAAATTTGAATAAACTTAAACTTTGCAATGCAAATAACTAAAATGTCTCGTCTCAAGGATCTCTCCATAATCAGCCACCACATCACACTCTACTCAGCACCGCCTCGTCGTCTTCCTTCAGAATTGCTTGCCTTTACCTTTATCTGCAATAAGAGGAAATGCATCTATAAGCAAAAGCTTAGTAAGTACTATCTAGCTCACAAAATCTCGAAATGTGCAAACATGCTTCTAGAACAATATGAAAATCATATGAGATACTAATATGCTTGAAAGAAAACTAAGAACATGTATAACTCAAAACATGCATACTCAAGCAATAAATAATCTCAATCTACTTTTCTTGGCTCAACTTGGAACTTTAGCTATTCTTTAACTTTTGAAAACTTTCTGAAAACTTTAGAAAACTTTGCTAAAGCATATACTTGAAAATAATAATCACTTGGATCCACTGAAGACGTAAGTACCATCTGATATGCGCGTTCCCTAAAAGGTTGGGGTAGCGAGCCACCAATCCTAATAGAGCAGACCTTGGTCTACCAGGGCCAAGACCTTGGAATTGGACACCTGGATTTCTTTAACGACGCCCTTGGACGCCGAGTACTGGCCTTATAAAATAAAATAGCTTTTCTTTCTTTTCTTTCTTATCTGTAAATGCCTTGGCATTTTTCTGGAGCACCTTGCGTGCTAAAATCCCTAAGTCTTGACTTTTGGGGATTTTCTTAAGGCCTTGGCCTTTTCTTTTCTTATCTTTATCTTCTTTTCTTTTCTCATAACTTTCTTGGCCCTAAACTCACATAGGGTGCTTATCAAACATATACAAGCATATAAGAAACTAAGATCACATGCAAGAACTAAAGCAAAAAGGAAAAATTCTCTTTTAAAAACTTTTAAAGGAAATTCTCACGGTAAAACCGCCTCTTACTGCAGGTGAGCAGTACTTACATTGATATCTTGGACTTACAACCAAGATTGAGGTCTAGAGCTCGGGAGAAACTTGAGATCTCGAAGAATTCTTCACGTCTACGCGTTCCTCTCGTCGCGGGGATCCCGAATATAGGATTATCTCTTGGAGAAAGGGTCTCGGCCGGCCCTCTTGGCTTGGTGTTGGTGTCGCCCAAGAGAGGAGAGGGAGAGGAGGGGTCGGCGCAATTGGGAGAGGGAGAGGGTTTGAGAGAAAATAAAACTTCTCCCTTTAATTAGCTATTTATACTTAAGGGGCGGATTAACTTAACTACAGCTTAAATATCTATCATTCTTTCCTTTTTTGTGCTTGAAACCCTAGCCCAGCTGGCCGCGCGCTCCCTTGGTCTCGTGGTGGTCGCGGGTTCGATCCACCCGCTGCACTTAAGCTGTTTTTCCAAATTTTCCTTTTTCCTTTTTCTTTTCTTTTTCCAAAAATACCAAACGGACTCGGAAAATTCCATAAAAATACTCCAAAAATTTCTAAAAATATCTAGAATATTTCTAAACCATTTTTAAATAATTCTAAGGACTTTAAGAACTAAAAATGGGAATTTTGGGGCGTTACATTTCTTCAGCCAACAAACTATTGGTATAGCTTGGCGGTTTCCAAGACAACCACGAGGTCGTAGCTGAGAGACCTCTCTATGTCTACAGATTAAAAAAAATTTAATCCGAATAGAGACCCGTCCCTCTAACGACCGACTCATCATCATGTTAATTAATCCATGTTACAACTTAGCCAAAACCGAAGTTAAGGCCTTGTAACTTTCCGGATTAATTAACCGTGGAAACGATGACGATTTGGATCGCCAATTTTTGTGTTTATCTTTGGGGCCCAGTTAATTAATTATTTTCTATGATAACGAATCAAAATAATTAACTAACATGCATAAAATGACAAGGCAAAGTATCATGGCACAAATAAGATGTAGCATAAGTAAATTGGAGCTCGGGAGAATTATACCTCTTCGTTTATCTCGCAGTCTTCTACCATATGACCTACCCCTCCTAGACGTCATGTGGGCGAAGATCTACCAAGATGCGGAGTCACCAAGGCTCTAACTCCTCCACCCTAGCTTGGCCGAAACCCTAGGGTTGAGATGTTTCTTCCACCTCCAACACTCTTGCGCCAAACCCTAGAACGTAGGATTCCGGCCACCACCTCCTCCTCTCTATCTTACACCGACTGTTCCTTCTCCCAGCTTCGAGCTTGTGCACTCCAGGGGAGATGACGACCACAAGATGAGGAAAATGATACCGAAGAGGAAGACCAAGCACAAGCTTTCTTCTTCTTCCACCAAAAACCCGCCGCCCACCTTTCTTTTTCCTCCACCCGTCGGCGCCTTCAAGGACCAATCCTTGCCGCCGACCACCGTCCTGCTTCCTTGGTTGAGCTCGCACAAGAGAAGGAGAAGAACGGATGTGAATAAGGAGTAGAACCCTTCTTCCTCTTCTACCCGTAGCCTTCTTCTTCCTCTCTTCCTGGCGTCGCCCAACCTAAACCGACCACCTCTTCTTCCTTTTCCTTGCTGCTACCTATCACAAAAGGTGAAGCTTTGGCTCATCATATCCTTGCGATTGTTGGCCAAGAAGTGGGGAAGAAGATCAAGCTAGAAGGAGGAGAAAACTCCTCAATCCTTGCTACCGCCGGTGTCCTAGGAGAGAGGAGGGGAGGAAAAAAGGTGAGAGGGTTTTCAAATTTTATGTTGGATGATTAATTGGAATTAATTCCAAAATTATTAGCCTTGTATCATGACTCCTATGGGGTATTTATAGGGCTAAGATAGGGACCATGAGGAGGAGTTGGTTCTTGGCCCGCTAATGGATCAAAATCTGATCCATTAGTGGCGATCAATTCCACAAAAGGATCCCATTGTATTTCCTCACCAACCCCCATATTTTCATATGCGCTCCACATATTACGAGTCGTCCATCTCCCCGTGTTTAAGATATCGTATGCCCGATAATTAATTTAATTTACTGATAATTAAATTAATTATCTTTTTATCCTTGATTAGTACCACTCAACCATTTCATCATGTCGGACCATAGTCCACTTGCAAGATTTGACATGACGATCCTTTTTGAGCTCACCAAGGGGGCATCATCATCCCGACTCACCAGGACATGAATTCTGTCAATAATCAATGGCACATCATATTATTAATATTATCTCTCAACTTACCGAGCCTATCGATCTAACAGAATAGATCCCGACCATTGGTAAATCAATGAGACAATAATTAATAATATATACCCGTCATTATTTCGGGATTAAGAGATTGTACTCCATAATATCATCCAAGGTCTAATCCAATTTACTAAATCAGTACAAAAATTGGATGACCTCTCTTTTGGTGCTACTTAATGTACACAAAGTACACTAGTGTAATTCAATGGTTAAGATAAACCACACCTAATTACACTACAACCATTCCGATGGTTTGTCCAACTCTATCTCGGTTGTGAGTCTCTTTCTTATGCTTCAGCAAGGAACTTGATAACATGATCTTCTGTGTGACACCACAAACCATGTTATCTACAATGCCAAGCATTAGACAGTTTGTGCACATACTAATATAAACATGCACTGTGTGATTTTCCGATTCTCTTTAAAATGTAGATGTATCCTAACCAAAAGCAAGGCTTTTAGTATACATCCTAACAATCTCCCACTTTTACTCAAAGACTTTGTTGTTTTCAAAATGTCATACATCTGACCTGTAGATCCTTCACATGCCTAAAAGTTCTCGCTACCAAGGCCTTAGTGAAATGATCCACCTGGGTTATCTTCTAATGCAATCTAGGTAACGACAACTATTCCTTTTCTGGGTGGTACTTGCGCTCTATGTATTTACTTGCCTTATGGACTCGTGATTCATTCGAGTTCGCTACTGCACCATTTTAATCACATCAAATGTGATAGTTCCTAGCAAACCAGGAATCACATCAAAGTCCATCTTGAGGTTTCTGAACCATGTAGTTATATTGGCTGCCTCGCAGGCTGCCTAAATATCCAGCATCCATAGTAGGGTTCATCACGCAAACACTGTGCAACACTCTACTATACAATGGTTCTACCTCCTAAAAGTAAACACAAACCCCAAGGAATATCCATATATGCCCCTATCTAGATTGGATTTCTGTATCCATATAACCTATAGGAAATTGGTATGCCCGGTAAATCAGCAAATAGTCCTTTGTCCTTTTCAGGCACTAATACATGCTTTTACCGCATTCCAATTTTCTTGACCTAGGTTACTCCGATATCTGTTACCCATGCCCACAGCACAACAGATATCTGGGCTCATTTCTAGCATACAAGAGACTTCCTCTAGCAGATGCTAGAGGAACCATCTTTACCTACTCTATCACCTTTGATAATCCAAACATATATCTTAGATAGAGTAGCTCCAAAACTGAAAAGTACAAAACTTTTTTTTGGATGTATCCATGCTAGAATGAGCTAGGACAATATTTTATATGAAGCTTGAGATAAGCACATCATTCTTGTTTGGAGATCCCTTAGATTTTTGATCCCCAAGGATGTGTCTTACTTCTCTCAAGTCCTTCATAATTGTGCGGACAACCATACCCTTACGTCTGACAATATTTCGTTATTATTGCCAACTAACAAAATACTATCTACGTATAGTACAAGAATACTACTACGTTTCTGTTACATTTTATATATACACAATATCATCCGTCCTTTGAACAAATCCATACAACAGGATTTATCTCTTCAAAGCGGATGATCCCTGTCATAGGTCTAGGGATCCAATTCATGCTCACTTAGGACCCAGTCCATAGACTCTCCAAGAATATGAGACTTTCAGTGTTGTCTAACAACACTCCCACTACGATAAGGTACCCTTTGTGTATTTACTATGACACGAGGTGCAGTGTCCTGTGGTATAACCTCTTGTACAGTTGATACTAAGATTAGAATGTCCACTTATTTAATTTATTCAAAGTAACTCTACACCTAGACTTGTGGTTTATTTCATAGTCCTTTTCCTAAGAATTAGACATTCGTCCCAACGAATGTCCTCTGATCCTTAGGACTATTAAACCACCTTATTGTTCCCTTAGGATAACCTACGAACATATGCACTAGATTCCAACTTGTCGGTGTCTTTTTTCTGCATAAGTGATGAACTACTCATAATCTGAACATACCTTAGACTAAGCTTTCACTTAGTCCACATCTCTATGGTTTTAAGAGACTACTGACCTAGACAGAATCAAGCATATACACCTTTGTATCTAGGATATACCCCTATGAACAAATTTGGCTTATCTTGGAGAGGCTTATCATCTTCTTAACCAATTAGCTTTAGAGACCTTCTTCTTTCCATGTGTTGCACCACTCTGTTGGGGTGTACTAGGTGCTATGAATTGCGATCAAATCTCAATTCTCTGATAAGTAAGCCCTACAACTATCCCTAGAGGTATTTACCATCATGATCTAATCATAATGACACAAAACTTTTACTTGGATGTTTCTTCTACATCAGACTTGAACTCTTTCATCTCATCAAAGTATTCAGTCTTGCAGTACATCAAGTAAATGTACTATTTCCCTTTAAATCAAAATATTCAAGGGTACCTCGATTCTAGATAGATTAGGACTTATACTTATCAAGTTGAACCAATTCCTACATATTTTTGGCTCTATGCCCCTAGGCTTAGAACAAGCCTATTTGGTTTTGTTACTTCCCTAGTAAGAATCAAAAGCATCTTAAGGAAGACATGTCCTCCTTTTACCAATGAACCCAAGGGCTTATTGGTTGACCACTTTTGAATCCCACTACAGTTTAACAAACCAAATCTTAGAAACAAAATATATGTTTGGTTCTACTTGGAAGGAACCTTTTTCTTACATTAGTTAAGACGATAAGTTATTAGTTGCATCATGGGAGTTTTTTGGTTTTATGTACTAATTGCCTATCTATGTACTTTATTAGACATTCCTTCTATTCCACTATTAACAAATAAAAGCAATAGAAAATATCTTATTCCAGAAACTGAACAATGTGTTGGATCGAAGTAAATCGATAGAGGGGGTGAATATCGATTAGAAAATTTTCGGACAGTTAGAGAAATTACGCAGCGGAAAAGAGTAAAACAAAGACGCTAACACAGTTTGTTTTACTTGGTTCGGAGTCGCAGTCGGCTCCTACTCCAAGGCCCACAGTCCTTGACCATTTACGTTGGGCAATTCTATATTCATAGAAATGATTACAGTTTCGAATACAGATATAGAATTGAAAAAGAGAATTACAACACTTAAGAAATGACAGCTTTTACCGACGATCGGAGTGGATGGAATTTTGGAGCAGCGGGTCGTCATCAGCACTTGAATCGTGAGTTTGGAGCTTGTCGGGGCGTAGCGCTTGAGTGAAAGTGTTGAGAGCGAATTGAGCGAGTTGTATGGAAGCCTTGGGGGTGAACCCCCTTTTATAGTGGTCTCCTGGGCGCCTGTGATGAAGGGGGCGTCTACACGTTGCCTCTCCTGCGCGAACTCTAATCCGCAAGATCGGTCAGCACTTATCCCCTTCATTGAGGTGCCTGAGATGACTGGGGCTCCTGTGTTAACACAGGCGCCTAGCTTGAATTGGTCCAAAGGATTTCGTGGCAGTTTGTTTCGATCCTCTTGGTTTGGCCTTGCACTGGGGCGCCTGTATCCATACAGGCGCCTAGCCCAGTGAGGCGCCTCCTTCCCATGAGGCGCCTGAGCTACAGAAACACTGCCCCTTCGTTTCCTGCAACCAAGGTTAGTTCCAAAACACAAGAAGCAAATATATGATATGTTAGACATTATCTACAGCCTTAGCTGTCTTGGTTCTGACTTTGGGTCTCCCAAATGGAACCCTAGGTCGAACCGACGCCTAATGTTCCCTCCTATGGGGAACGCGTCCTCACCTACTCCTCTGGGGAGAATTTACCTTTTTGCCAACCGGCTCCTCCGATTGGACTTTTGTCCAGCTTCACTCACCAGGTCTTAGTGTCCAGCTTCACTCACCAGGTCTTCGGTGCCCTGTCCTCGACCATGTCTTAGTGCCCAGCATCACTCACCAGGTCTTAGTGTTGGATCATGAAGAACGATAGAGGGGGGGGTGAATATAGTAAAACGTTCGGATTTGTAAAACAGAATTAGCAGCGGAAATAAATAAAGTAAAACACACGCGAACACCAAGATTTTACTTGGTTCGGAGTCGCGGTCGGCTCCTACTCCAAGGCCCATGGTCGTTAACCATTTACTGCGGGCAATTCTATATGTGCGCAAAATCAGTTTACAAAATGTATTACAGGAATAGTACAGTAAACTTAAAAGCAGCTCTTCGTTACCGACGTCCGGTGTAGATTATATTTTCAGAGCAGAGGGACGTCGTCGGCGCCTGTATCTCGAGTCGGGAGATTTCCGGAGCAGAGCGCGGGAGTAGAAGAGCGTGAATGCGTTGGAAGAATTGATTTTTTGAAGCCTTGGGGTCGAGGGGCTTTTTATAGCCTCCCGGGGCGCCCTGAACGTTGGGGGCGCCCCCCCACGTGTCACCCGATCCGAGCAACTCTCGGTCAGACCTTATCCCACTCGAATAGGGCTGAGGGATGACTGTGGGGGCACCCTGGACGCTGGGGGCACCCTGGATGACCCTTTCAGCGGGCTTCTCAGCTGGATGAAGTTTATCCTCTTCGTTGGCTTGAACCAAGGGCGCCCTGGGCACTGGGGGCGCCCGGAGCGAACTTTTGCTCATCTTGTTTTGCCTTGACCTTGAGGGTGCCCAGGACACTGGGGGCGCCCTGCTCAGCTGCTGCCTCTCTCCTTTCTGGCGTTCTGAGCTGCAGACACTCATTCCTTTGGTCCTGCATTCAGGGTTAGTCCAAATCAACATAGAGCAATCAATTATTAGTTTTATACAGCCTTAGCTGTCTTGGTTCTGACTTTGGGTCTCCAAAATGGAGCCCTAGATTGAACCGACGCCTACTGTTCCCTCGACGGGGAACGCGTCCTCACCTACTCCTCTTAGGAGAATTTACCTGTTACCAACTGGCTCCTCCGGTTGGACTTTTGCCTAGCGGTCCTTTGCCAGGTCTTGGATACCAGGCTGTCCTTCGCCCGGTGCCTAGCAGTCCTTCGCCAGGTCTTCGGATCCTGGCAATCCTTCGCCAGGTGCCTAGCAGTCCTTCGCTAGGTCTTCGTATCCTAGTAGCCCTTCGCTAGGTGCCCAACTGTCCTTCGCCAGGACTTATGGTTTCAGTGCCTAGCATTCCTTCTCTAGGTGCCTAGCATTCCTTTGCTAGGACTTCAATCTGCACACTCAAGCAGCATGTTAGATAACAAATAAGACTTATCTTTTGAACCCTTTGCCATTTATCAAAACACAGATTCGACTTGGGTGCCGTCTGCACCAACAATCTCCCCCTTTTTGATTTATGGCAACCCGATTCAAAGTGTTAAGTTAATCAAAGTAAATGATAAACTGGTTTAGTTCCCTCCCCCTGGAAGGAATCTCCCCCTAGGTTTTTCAAAGTTTCATGAGGTTTGAAAAATTTCTAAGTCAACATGATGGAATTAATTTTTCAAAACTTAGAAGATTTTTCAAAAATAAATTTTCTAAAAATTTATACTTAGAATTTTTTTTTTAGAAGAACAACTTATTGAAAAAAGTTCTAAGACATCTCTTTTGAGTTTTTGAAAGTACTTTAAAAGTTTTCAATCTCTTTAGTATTTTGAAACTTTTCTAGGGAAGTTTAGAAATAAGTACTTAGTGATAGCTTAAGTTTAAGTACTTAGAAAATACTTTATTTTGAAAACAATTTAAACTAAGTACTTTTGAAAACAATTTAGACTAAGTACTTTTGAAAGTGTAAAATAGAGTAAGTAATTTTTTGAAAAAGCTAGAGTAAGTACTTTTTTTTTGAAGAAAGGATAAATAAAAGGAAATTTAAAGCTAAAAAAATTTAAAAATTCTCTCCTTTCCTATCTCTCCCCCTTTGCCATATATAAAAAAAACCAATATAGCAAAATAACAGATAACTTGCATAATAATATAACAGAGTAATGTGCAGTACTGAACCAATGCAAGATAGACTGAATCAAACCAATTTGAATTTTCTCTGTAGGGACCTGTCTAACCCAATTACCTACTTACTAACTGTTATAAACAGTAGTTTTCGCTAGGGTTAGTCGAGTTAAGTGTTCTATTCAAGTTAGATTGTCTAAGCTTGACACTTAACTGGATTACTGTATTTAGTTGTATTTAGTGCCCCAATTGCTGCAGATGTACTGACTTAAAGCATCTTAAATTAAGGCAAAGACCTAAGCATCTCAACCCATTCTAGGTTATCAATCAACATTTTCCTAAGGTGTTTGTGAGATGCTGGCTTCTAAATCTATAGGTGTATGCATTTCTAGGGTTAGGGCCTAGGCTAAATCCTTTTGCGAAAAAGCCCTAGTTTTGAAAGGGGTAGTTTTCAAGAAAAACTAAGAAAGAAAAAGAATAATAAAAAACTGATTTTAAAATTCAGTAAAGCAGTTTTAAAACCTTTTTTTTTAAAGTTGATTTTTCAACTCAAAAGAAACCAAAAATAGAATATACCTATTCTACCAAGCATAGTCCTAACTCAGATAATCATGAGAAGCAAATAGTCTAACTCAATAAGTTAGCTGGTAAAAGAGAGAACCAGCACAGTCATACAAGTCAAACATGAGTCAACCCTACTGAGTAGGGATAGTCAAATAGTCACTAGTACAATGCTACTCAAATCTAGGAGGAGGGACCAGGATGGTCAGAAGAGCCTGTGTGCTAGGAGGAGGGAAACTGATTGTGAAAAACCCATAGAGGTACCTCAGGTTGATTTCATTGTCTATGATGCAATTTTTGATAAATCATATGTGGAGAATGTTTTTGAAAAATTTATAGAGGTACCCAAAATTGATTTCATTGGATGTGATGCATATCTTGATTCATCCTGCGTAGAGGTTGTTTATATTTCATTCCTTTCTTACCCTGCATGCGTGCGGGAGGTATTCTCTTTACATGGTTTTACAGGATCCCGTAGGCTGCTAGAATGGGTACTCAAACTTAACAGCCTACAACCTCCCGGAAGGACTTCTAAGGAGCATGCAGTGGGAGGGGTCGAGTTCACTTTGACTTTTAATCATTTACCCCAAGAATGGATTCTGAACCTTAATCGTCTCTGACCACCGGAAGATGCTTGTGCAAAATTAATAAGGGAGAAATCTGCGCACTACGAGGTTGATCATAGGAGGATAGTTCTCCCAAGATGGATGTTACGTGCTCTCTATCCTACATAAAGGGGAGTTTGTTTCTTTTCTTTTCTTTTTCTTACTTTTCTTTATGTTTATACTTGCATGTTTGTTTGCTTTCATACATTGCAGTCATACTTTGTTTCCTTATTCTGCATTTTGTTTGGTTTGGAATAAACCTTGCTTGATTTTGAGTGTATCTCCCTACATGTTCCTTTATTATGCTTTGAGAATCATAAAGATGGTTAAGTCTGACTATTGAGTTTTGGTTTCCTTAGTATGCTTGGGGATATTAATTGCATTTCATCATTTGTTGTGGTGATAGACTCTATCTTAATAGATTAAGCATGGCATTTTATTGTTCACCTAGTGAGGATATTGTCATGCCTATCCTTAATCCTCTTATATGTGATAGCATTTGTTATACTTGTCACTCTAGAACTTGCTTTGATTCTTTTTGAAATTACATTAACATAAGCTTACATGAATATGATGGAGGTAAACTTTCTTGTTGATATCTTAGTTTTCCCTCTACTTTGCAATTGTTACTAGTGAGCATTTCACCTATTGCTTTCATGTCTCATTGTCTTTCCTTTCTCAGATCTTCTCATTGTCATTATATTCTCACTGTCATATCTTTATTAGCTTATTCTTCCCTTGAGCATGAGAGCATAGGATGATTGCATGATGAGTACATTTTTATTTGTCTATTATCAGCCTCTATTATTGTGAGTTTTAGATGTTATCATGCTTTGTTACATTGTCTGAGGTAAGTTTTAAGTGTGGAGGAAAGATAAGTGTGTATGGACGAATACTTGTTGAAAAAAAAATCTCTCGGAAAAAAATGAGAAATGAAAAAAAAAGCGAAAGAAAAAAAAAGAAGTGAAAAAAAAGAAAAAAAAATGATGAAAAAAAAATTCTCAAGCATTTGGGATTTTGTTAGTTATGAACAAGAAAGAATATTTTCTTGATGCATACTCTTTTGATATCATTGTTGAGAGAAATTCAAGAGTTACTTTGTTAATTCATACATGCATTTTTAGAGATGTTTTAAGTGATTATTGTGTATTGCATTGAGAATGTGCAAAGAGAATTTTGAGTTTGGATGTTTGGTTGAGTTTTTATTTTGGCATATGGTTTGATTGTATACATCATGTTGATTACCCCAATGCTCTCATATTCTCTGTGATCTCCTTTGTTATTTACCGTTCTTGTTCTTTTGTCAGCACTTGGTTTCATCATTAGTTATTGAAAAGTCCTCTTGATTTGTGTACTTATGCTATAGTAGTGGAGAAGTAGAAAATAAGTAAGCATATGATAGTGCAATGTCATGAATGCTTTGAGAGAACTCCACTTTCATATCTGTTATTTTTGTGAGCATCAGTGCATATATCTATCATGTGAGGTTATTGTCATGCTTAGTTTATTCAAGTTGATGAAATTGCCATGCCTTTTGACTTATGTGAGATTTGGAACCATAAATACATGGATTCTTGAGACTTGATGATCATAAGTAACTTTCTTTTATTATTTTCAAAGTATCGATAGGGGATGTAATGTTTGGGAGATATTTTGTTTTCTTTTAGTTTTGTTTACTTGCTCGAGACGTGCAAGAATTAAGTGTGGGGGTGTGATAATTAGCATTTTATGTCATTTTATTTGCTCATTTATTTAATATTTTTTTTATCCTATCGTATGCTTAAACCATGTTTATACCATATTTTACGAGTAGGATCTATTTTTGGAGCTTATTATAATTTCCTCTAATTTTGGTATTATTTCATTATTTTTGTAGGGAATTAAAGATTGACCTTGGACCAAGGTTTGGATCCAAGAAATTGGACCTATGGTCTAATTTGAAGGCTGATGGGCTTGGTTGAATGGGTTGGACTGAACCAGGGTTGAACCCAGGCTAAACCGAATTGCTGGGCTGCTGGGGAGCTGGTCTGAACCCGTGGCTTGGCTGAACCTGAGGTTGGGCGAACCCAAGGGAAGGGATGGGCTGAACCAGCTGCTGGGCTTGGGCTGAACTCGTCGGGCGAGACCACGAGTGAAAGGGATCGGACTCTCGAACTCCACCAACACACAGGGCACCAGGGAGCAGCCCGACTCGACATCATCGGCACGCACACGCCGCAACCGCTGCTCCCACTTCTCGATCCATCGCCACCAAGGGCCGGCGGTTCCTCCCTCCACCACACAGCCGCCGGCCGGCCATCACCTCCTCTCCCCCTTCTCTTCTTCTCAAGGATCACACAAGCTAGGGCTCGGGGAGAACAAAAGGAGAAGAGGACTGAGCATCGACTTGACACCATCATCTGCCTGACTTCATCTCCGGTCGAATCTCTTGTCCCCTTCATCCCATTAGAAGAAGCTTATTTGTTCATCGCCATTGCTGTTCTTGCAAACTCCACTTTGTCCAGTTTATGCAGCAAGTTTCAAGTCATTCAATGGAGCAGATTCGGCTGGTTGGATCATTAGCTAGTATCAATTCCTCTACTAGTTGCTTTGTGTTCGTTTGATTATTAGGTGGAATTTTACAACATTTACTTGTCTTTCTTGTTCGGATTTGCATTCCCTCTTGGTATTTCGTTGATGTATGTCTTTAGTTTTCTTCTTCCCGAGTTGAGCTGAATCTTAGCAGCTAATATTAGACTGCAATTTAAGTGTTTGATGAAATGCTTCCTTCAGTAGATGTTCAATTTTTCCGTTCCAATCAGAATCTGCTTGTTTTCTGTTAGTTCTTAAAGCATTTGATTACGTTACTTGGTTTTGCTGCATTTAAGGTTTCATCAAGGGATCTGTTGGAAGAACACACTGAGGAGAGCTCTGCATTTCCTCCTTACTCTTCATCCGAGCTTGGGGCTTTCTTCACTTGTTGGTGGTGTGATGGTTGAATTGTTGTGTTAATTAGTAAATGATTGTATTTGATGGATCCCCTCATGTTTCAATTTGCATGTACTTGGGTCATTCTGCTTGATGCTCATTAAGTGTTTGATGGAATTCCCAATTCATTCACGTTACTTGAGTTGTTGCATTTGAGTTCGTTAGATTCTTCCACTTCTTTGTTTATTGAATGCTTCATGTACGTTTTCCTTACGTTCTTTCACTTAATTTGAATGCAATAGGTTAGGTCAGATTAGATTTCTTTAATGCTGTAGGTCTTCCACTTCTTTGCTGGAAGGTAGGGAGTTAAAGAGGAGAGGAGTTTTGGTGTGGGAAGTGAGTGAGGCTTGAAGGCTTTTTATAGGGCTCGGTCGGGCGCCCTGGTGTGTGAGGGCGCCCCGGAGAGCGAGGGCGCCCCGCGCAGAGCTGCAGCTACCTTTTGGCAGCTTTCAGCTTTTGACTACTCATATGGGGGCGCCCGCAAGGGCCGGGGCGCCCCGGTCAGGTAGATTTGGCTGTTGCTTTGCCTTGAATGAAGAGAAAGTCATGAGGAGGGCACCCTAGGAGTCACGGGCGCTCGCAGTATGTAGGAAATGACAAATTTGATGTTTTGTTGATCATTTGACCATGGTTTGATTATTTTGACCGAGATGTGACATGACCTGATTGCTTTGACTATAGTTTGACTGCTTTGACCATGGTTTGACTAGTTTGATCATGGTTTGACTAGTGTTAGGTTAATTCCGTTCTAAAATGTATTTAAACAATAATGTCGGTATTAAACGAATTTCGATTAAGTTAATTTTTACCGTCTCACCCAATTCTAGGGTTATCAATCACGTTAGCCTTATAGGTTTTGTGAGACAGGTTTTGGTAGTTAGAATTAGTTTGAAAAATTGTAATTTATTTTAAAAAAATTTAATTTAATTTTGAAAAAAAATGTTTGAATCTACAATTAACTGAAAATTTGTGTTAGATTCGAATTTGATAAAGAATAGTTTGAACTTGAATTTCAAAAATTGGCTTCCAGGTCTTGGCGAGGCACTAGGCCTTCTTTGGCCGTAGCCTTATTGGATCATCAACCCATTCCTTGACAAAGCCTTTTAATGAAATTTCATTTTCAAAGCTATTTCTTGAAAAATTCTGGTCTAACTAGATTGAGTTTTGGATCGGTAGTTTCGGTTAGTTTCACCAGTCTAAAGAGACCAAGTAGAGAATACTTGACCTTATTAGAATTGGCTTCCCTAACGTACTATCATCTCACCTCCACCCAATACTATGTTGTTCAAATTTCAATTATGTTGGTTCAATCCTTAAACTAATCATTCTTAAATCCAAACATGGTAAATTGCAGAAATTAAATAAACAAGTAATCATACAATTTGCAAACAAAGATTAAATTTTATCTAACAATAAATATTATTTTTAATTTGGCTCCCCCTGGACTAAAGCCACGATAATGGTTAGGCAAGATATGAATCTTGTCCTTGGGGATACAATACTGATTTGATCCAGTTTGTTTGTTCAGACACAGTTTGGGTACCTATGCCTGAACTTTAGGTCTGGACTGGTTCAGTACAGTATAGTAGGATCTTTGTCTAGATTTGGTTCTATAGCCTAGTCCGGATCGATTTAGAACCAACTTCTGTTTTCCAAGAATCATGTCAAGACACTTGGAAACAGAAGTGAATCGTTCTAATGCAGCTCTAAGATCCTTAACTTGAGTTTTCTGTTGGAAACGGGATGGCTAGAGAGGGGGGGTGAATATAGCCAATCAATGCAACCTTTGGCACTTAGCAAGTTTCTGCAACTTAGAAATCAGTAGCACAGCGGAAAGAATAGAAAACAAGGTGTGCAGAAAACTAACACGCAAACAAACCAAACACAGCTAGCAAGATCGCTAATAAGGAGGATTTACAAGGTTCGGGGATAACTTGCCCCTACTCCTTGGCGTGCCCTTAAGGTGGGTGATCCCTTGATCGTCGGCAGATCAAGCCCCGGTGATCACCGGATAAAAAGAAACCTGCTTCTCGATGGAGTAACCTCTCCACAGTGTTTCAATCACAAATAAAGTTTAAGCACAAAGAAACAACAAGAAGGATCTTACTCAAACACTTATCACGGACAAGAACGCAGCAAGCTTCCCTGAGCTTCACCTAGTGGCGATCTCACGCAAGAACCCTTCTTCGTGTCTTCCCACTATTGGACTCCAAGCTTCTCGTTCTCTCCTTCAAGCGCTCAAGTAATGGATGATTGCTTCTCAATCGCTTGCTCAGAATGATGGAAACTTCAAGAACACAGCAAGCAGTCGTGGAGAACTCCAGGCGGCAACAACTCAAAACCCAAGCTATAGAACTCTGCTTCACCGAAGCTGTCTCTCGTCCCTTTTGTTTCTCCACTAAGCATCAAGTGACCTCATCTCCAGCAGCCTCACTGCCAACGCCAGCTACCATTGAACCCTTACTGAACTTCTTGAGCTCCCTCAGCCAAGCTTCAGTCAGCGGCTTCAGTCCTGCAGCTCCAGCCGTTGCAACCTGAGATGAGAAATGGACAAACCTGTTAGTAATATGAGAGAAGTGTCCTAAGTCAATCGCCTTATGATTGTAATCATTTATTTTAATAAATGAATATTCACTATTTGAGTATATATGTTTATGTATTTGATTGAGATCTTAAACTCATTTACTGAATGTCCGCAATACAAATCACAGCATGAGAGAATTTGTGATGAATTCACAACTAGTGATTATCTCTACATGTGCAATTGTGAAGTATTGAAATTGTCCCTAGTCGATGAATTGATAAATACGGATACTGTCAATTCTGTTGAGACTAGCATGGGTGATTCTCTAATCAGCTGATTCTCACTGGCTGGTGACATTGGGATGCCCGGAGATAAACATGAATGCTAGTTAAGGGAACTAGTTCATTGGAGTGACTAGCTATAAAACTTCATATGGTAATCTACATATAGATATGTCAATAAAGTTCATACTGCAGCTTAAGTGCGATGTTCCTTTGACTTGCGGTGTTCAAGTCATCTTGGTCATGGAGACATATACTTTGACATCTTAAGCAAGCATCTCCAAGGAGGTGTGGACCCAGGATGGTTGGGTATAAGCCGAAGTGCCAGAAGATGTTTGAACAGCCTATAAAGGATTCACCACTCCTTGCGAGGAGATGTATACCCAAGGCCTATCGTCGGATTGTTACTCGAAGCCTCTGGCCAGAGCATGACATGTTCAGAGTATGAATCTCTTAAATACATGAAAGTAATTAGAATCCGTAGGACGAGAGAACGTTACTTGGGCTAGGTGTGACGTAGTCAGCCTAGTGGGGATTGACACACATAGACCATGTCCTGAACCAAGTGGGTATAAGATGGTGAAGGGAATGGGGCACGATTCATTATAGCTGCTGAAGGGTTTCAAAATAATTTCTGAGGTCAACCATTGATCATTCGATTAATTGGGGATCATGATGTACTACTAGGTGCCACTCATGATCGTTCTATAATTGGTTAATTATAGACGACCAACATAAATCGAAAGACTATTTAGTCACACGCACTACGAGTAATCCGAGGGATTTAAAACGAGTTGAAAATTGGATTTTCCGATCAAGAGAGATAAGTCGAATCTGAATTTTTCAGAGACGCATCGGAAGCATAAAATGGCTAAGTCTTTTGAAGGCTTATTGGACGAATTAAATGAGTTTAATTCATATGATCTTGGCTTGGGTTTGGCCGGCCAAAGAGGGTCCCTACCCTCTTTGTTTGGCCGGCCACATTAAAAGGGAGAACCAAATTGTTTGGTTCAAGTTATAAAATAAACCATGTGTGGTTTGTTTTATAAAATTATGGATAATATAAATTTTATAAACCGAGGTTTGGTTTATTATTTTCATGGAAATTAAAATAAACTTTGAATAGTTTATTTTACTTTATAAAATCAATTACGAATTGATTTTTCCATGATAAGAAAAATTTATAAATTTATTGTGAAAATTTATTCCATAAGAAAAGGGAGACATGGTTGTTTTTATTATAAATTAAATTATGATAAAAACTTGGCATGATGGAATAAATCATAGAAAAATTTATGTGATAAATTTCTTATGAAAATTTATTCTATAAAAAGGAGATTTGGCGGTTGAGAGGCTACTATATAAAGAAACTATGGCAAGGCTTGGAATCAATCTAAGAAATCTAGAAATAAGCCCTCTCTCTCTCCTTCTCCCTCTCTCTCTCCCTCACGGTTTGAGCAAGTGGCGCCGAACAACATGCTTCTCCACCATGCAAATTATGCAATTAATTTGCTTCAACTCATGAGCAATTAATCTGCTCCATGCGTTGCTTTGCTCCAACGCATGCAATTAATTTGCTCCAACGCATGCAATTGCCGAAGCCGAGCAATTAATCTGCTCCGATGGAGAAGCTTGCATGTAAATTTCTGTTGGAAAGAAAGTCCAAGGAATAAGAATTCTAAAAGGCAAAATAAGGAGAAGCACTGAGGCGACGAAGTTCTTCCGTTGGGACGATCTTCCTCTCCGGCCATCATCACCTTGGGATTGGGCGCAAGTCATCTTCCTACTCCTCGCCGGAATTGTGATTCCGGCCAACCTTGGTGGTGAGTTTTTCCGATGTAATTACCTCTCTCTTGGTATTCTTGTCGCGCCTTTGGAGAATCTAGTAGTTCTTGTCGGCACAAAACTCGTGGCTTTGCAAAGTCATCCCGAAGAAAACTCGGCGTGGACGCGAATAGAGGCGGAGCTTCCAAGGGACGCTACGGTTGGATCTCGTCCCTTTCTTCGAGTTACGCGAGGTAACAATTAAATTAGTTTACGTTTCTGCAAAATTTTAATATATGATCATGTCTACACAACATAAGCTGCATGCTTAGATGTGTGGTTAAATAATTTGGGAAATTATTTATGCTAAATCTTCCGCTGCACGTAATAAATTTTAAAATTACGAACCCGCATCCATGTCAACATGCACCCGGTCCCAACAAAACCTGCTCCAAGGAAAGCCTCCATTGACATCTCCTTGAGTGTTTGAATCCTCCCCTATCACCTGCAGCTTAATCAGACTGTTAGAGCAGTATATCACACAGCAAATCAATTATCAGAGGCAAGCAGCAGCAAATCGGATACGGTCAGAGCGTCTGACAGTGCAATTTGAATTAAAGTGATCGGTCACCTGACCGATCAGAGAGCCTCCTGATCGGTCACCAGATCGATCAGGCTTGGTCCAGACCGATCAGGCTCTGCCCTGATCGATCCCCAACGCTCAATCAGAAATCGCGATTTCTTTGAGATTCTTCTGGACCGATCACCAGACCGATCCCAGGTCGTGAATCATTCACCGGACCGATCCACCCTTATATCGGGGCAATTTCTATGTTTCTCAGCCTAACCCTTCTGATCGGTCAACTGACCGATCAGGGGTTCTCCTGATCGGTCACCAGTCCGATCAGATCTTCACCAGACCGATCAGGCACCATCTTGATCGATCTTAGTGAGAAACCCGCGAAGCTGGATCGTTCTCCAGAACGATCTGCACAGTGATCCTGATCGGTCACCAGACCGATCAGGAGCAGATCAGCAGGGGAACTCAACCTCACTGTTTGCTCCCTGATCGGTCACCAGACCGATCAGGAGCCAAGCAGTGGGTGAAACACGCACTCCCTGATCGGTCATCGGATCGATCAGGAGCAGTACAGTAGGTTCCCAACCTCACTGTGTGCTCCCTGATCGGTCACCAGACCGATCAGTCATTGCTGGATCGGTCACCCGACCGATCCACGTTGGAGCAGCGTGCCAAATTCCCTGATCAGTCACCAGACCGATCCAAGGACTTAAACTTAGCCCTCCAAGCTAAGTTTCCATCCACCTTAGCCCTCAAGCTAAGGATTTTTCCATCTAACTCTCTAAGTTGGGAATTTTCACCTAACCCTCCATGTTAGGACTTTTCACCTAGCCCTCCAAGCTAGGACTTTTCACCCAACCCTTCCGAGTTAGAACATCATCCAACCTAGCCCTCCAAGCTAGGCACCTGGCCCTCCAAGCCAGGTCTTTTTCACCTAATTCTCTAGGATGGGAATTTGCACCTAACCCTCCAAGTTAGGACTTTTCACCTAGCCCTCCAAGCTAGGACTTTTCACCCAACCCTTTCGAATTAGGACTTTTCCAACACCTAGCCCTCCAGACTAGGATTTTCAACACCTAACCTTCCAGGCTAGGATTTTCCAAACCATGCCTAATCCTCGATCAGAACTTAAACATAATCATAGTCATCAACCTAAACTTAAATCGGTGTCAACACCAAAATAACAATCAAGGTCAGACTGCATCAACAATCTCCCCCTTTTTTGTTGTTTGACAACCCGATCTAAGTTTAGGGATTCTCAATCCATTTCCTCAAATCCAGAATCATAGGGGAATCAGGATCCTCCCCCTACAACATGATCAACCTAAACTTAACTAACCACACTCTCCCCCTTTGTCGAACACCGAAAAGGGGTCTAGAAGGGCTGTTAAGTCAAAACCAAACTCCCCCTCAACCCTAGGGGTATCCCAAATCAACAGAGATGTGATAGGTTGTAGAATAACCATATGAACACATGTGAAAAAGATAGAGCAAGATATAGCAATCACATGCATCATACGAACAGGAAGTAACAACTCACAAAGCATGTCATGACAGCCATATGTATCAACTAGACATGACATTATAAGCATGAACATGGCAATGTAGCAAACATGCAGATAAAACTCATATAAACAATCATGGCATCAACAATAGACATACTAAGATTAGATAAGCATGTGAGGTAAAGTTAGACAAGCCAAAGCGTAAACATCAGAAAAGTAGCAAGATGCAGGACACATGCATTAAGAGAAGATACGTGTGGCACAAGGCCACAATAGTCAAGTCGCAAAGCATACAGCCTGCAAGTCACACAAATCATCCATACAGACCACAGAGAAAAGTAAGAAACATCCAAGCTCAGACATCAGCGGGAGGGTCGTCATCGTCCACGAGATCATCCATCGTGGTATCAGTAGGAGCAAAGGACCCTGGTGCAATACTCGAAGGAGGTGCACCTCCTAGAAATATGTGGCTGCGCCACTCATCATACCATGTCTGCTGGAGTGTACGGGTCCCTGAGACCTCGGTCTCGATCCTGGTCAGGCGGCAATCGATGGATCAAAAACCTGACCGAAACTCCTAGCGATCTGTCGCCCTCAACTGAACCAACTCCTGTACTGTTTGATCCAGCTCTGAGATCTGCCAGCGCAGATCTGGATCCGGCTCGTCGTAATCATCGCCAACAGCATGGGCCTCATGAGGCGCAGCAACATCGGGTGGTGCCTGAAAATGTGGTGCTCCGCCAGGTAACTCACCGAGACCTCGCCCATCCTTCCACACCAACGCCCCATCGCGCTCTCGAATAATAATGCCAGACTTGGCAAAAGCGCGTCGACCCAGGCGACAATCTTGTTTGACCATGGGCATGGTCCTGCCTTTGGTAACATCAACTCCAACTGACATAAGCCAGTCAGTGATGATATGACCAAAGGGCATGTAGACCGTGCGACGACTCGGCTCACTATATGATAGGATGGACTGGAAAATGCTCTCCATGATGTCGAAGTCCATCTGGCGATGCATGCCATACAGCATAAGGCAGTGATAGGGTCGGATCTTGGTCAAAGACATAGAAGTGATGGGTAAGATGCAATTTGTGATTATCTTGAAAAGGACATAGTCAGCTGGAGCAAGGCGGAGGGCTGCAAAAGTAGGAAAAACTGAACTCAACTCATCAAGCCCGGCAGGGCGAGGATGACCAAAGAAGTGCTGATAGATAGAATCGGGGGTAACATCTGTGAACGGGGCGAGCAGAGGATCAGGGAGCTCTGGATAAATCGAATAGAGGTTAGGTGATCGTCGACCACCTAAGTATTCGGCTAAAATCTCATATGAAAAATCAAGGTTCATTTTCCCGACACGAGTAGTGAACTCGAAACCCCCTTGAGGACCTTGTTGTAGGTTGTTGTAGAATTCAGAGATTAGGTCGTAATTTATGGTCCGTTCCAAGGAAAGAAGAAAACCCAGATTGTAGTATGTGACAATCTCCATGACAGAGGGGCAGTACTCAGTTAGGAAAAAAACATCAATCGATCGACATGGTAATAGTTTGAAGGTCCTTGCTTGAAAGGCATGTTCACAGGCCGCATTTGGGAACCGGGAGCTAGAAGAAGGTTGTGGCCTTCTGGAGGGCCCAGATGTAGCAGGGGCTTTCCCCCTAGAGCTGCCCTCAACAGCATCCTTTCCTTTAGAAGATTTTCTAAAAGGGTCGAATTGGTCATACACATGATTTAATCAATTTGAGCAAGATGAACATAGAATGAATCAAGAAATGATCATACCAGATAGAACCCAATCAGAGAATGCAACCAAGACACAATGATCAAAAGACACATTTGGTTTAAGGTTTGATCATTGACATAAGATGAGAAAGTAAGGTCACGGTAATAACACAAGGGTCACGGCACAACAGCAAGAACAAGACCAAAACATGATTAGCTTCAAAACATAGTTTGATGAACTGATGGAACGGTAAAATGAAGCCAAAAACTTACTTTGGTGCCATTGAAGAGATTCTTAGATCGGAGGAACAAGCTTGTGCAAAGAGGGACTCGGCGCAAGAGATGATCGCGAGGTCCTTCGGCGAGAGAGAGATGCAGGACGCAGGAAGAAAAACCAGAGCTTGGAGAAGACTCCTTAGCACCACACACTCACGAATAGATGACGAGGGTGGGAAAAGCTCTCGCACAGGGTTGCGCAAATGGGAGGCCTCGGCGCTAGGGTTCGGCAATGGTAAGTTTTTGCGAAGTTAATCGGTTGGTGGATCGGTCCACCAACCTGAATTTAATGCGTTTGAACGGATCACCGTTCGATCTGATTGAGCCCAGACTGATCAGGCTATAGCCTGATCGGACTGACCTGGTCCTGATCGGTCTAGTGACCGATCAGGCGCGCTCCTGATCGGTCGTCTGATCGATCAGGGCATGGTTAGTAGGGTCCGAAGAAAAACCTGGGAGCCCCCTGATCGGTCTGTGGACCGATCTCCATAGGGTGCCAAATCGGTCCGGGGACCGATCCAGGCTAGCTCAGAATACTTGGTCAAAGTTTCGGAAAGTCACTGCTGGCCCTCTGATCGGTCTGTGGACTGATCAATGCAAGAGGGAGCCAGATCGGTCCAAAGACCGATCAGCCCTATGCCTGATCGGTCCGGTGACCGATCAGGGTTCCTGATACTCCCTGATACGAACTTAAATGTTCAGTTTCAGAATTTCTGAAACTTTCCAACGAGATCTGGTGAAGTTTATCGAACTTGGACATGATCTCATGACTAGAATTGATCCCTGAACAAGGATCAAAAGTCCTTATATGTTCCACAATCACTTTGATCCATCTAAATGGAGTCAAACTCAATCAACAATTACTCAAGCAATTTCAACTAAGTTTGTATCAAATCCAATGTTCCAATCAAGTTTCCTTGATTGGAATGTCCAAGTATGATCATGGAGCCATATACACATATGTTATGCAATGGTTTTCCCCATACTTGGTCACCACCGTGATTATTATCTCGTCAACTTAATTTCTCAAGGGATGCAATGACATTTTGAGAAATTTAGTTGAACCTAACATCTCACCCCATTTCTAGCAAGCAAAAACGTTTTGGTAAACCTTATAGTTTGTGTGAGATGTACCCAAAGTTACCCAAATGTTTCCCAACATTTTCGAAATAATCATGAAGGATTTTGAATGCAATTCAACCCTATGAAGCACGACACATTCCCAACTCCCGTCTTAGGAAACTAAACTCATTTTCGGGGAGTGGTTTAGTGAAGATGTCAGCTAGGTTTGACTTGGACTCTACATGTGAGAGTACAATATCTCCCCTAGCTACATTATCTCTAATGAAGTGATGACGCACCTCAATATGTTTGGTCCTAGAATGATGGACTGGATTCTTAGTTAAGTTAATTGTGCTTATGTTATCACATAACACTTGCATACCCTTTTAACTCAATCCATAGTCCTCTAAAGTATGTATCATCCACAACAATTGTGATACACTTTCTCCCATGGCGATATATTCTGCCTCGGTCGTGGAGAGAGCAACACAATGTTACTTCTGACTTGACCAACTTACTAAGGACGAGCCTAAGAATTGACAACCCCCACTTGTGCTCTTCTGGTCCAATTTACATCCAACGTAGTCGGAATCCGTGTAGCCAATCAAATCAAAAGATTCGGTACGGGGGTACCAAAGACCTACACCAATTGTGCCCTTGAGATATCTCAAAATCCGCTTAACAGCGATTAAGTGGGATTCCTTGGCACAAACTTGATACCTAGCACACATATCTACAGCAAATAGTATATCAGGTCGACTAGCTGTAAGGTATAACAGACTACCTATCATACTTCGATATTGAGTTAAATCAACGGGTTTACCACTCTCATCATTGTCTAATCTTGTGTTTGTCGCCATGGGAGTGGTTACCTCTTTTGAATCACTCATATTGAATTTTCGAAGCATTTCTTGTGTATACTTTGATTGGTGCACATGGATACCATCGCGAGTTTGCTTGATTTCAAGTCCAAGGAAGAAAGTCAACTCTCCCACTAGACTCATTTCAAACTCACTCTCCATGTGTCCAATGAACTCATTTAAATATCCCTTATTATTTGAGCCACAGATTATGTCATTGACATATACTTGGGCTACAAAAATGTTGTCACCATCTTTTCGTAGAAATAGTGTAGGGTCTATTTGGCCTCTAACAAAGCCCTTCTCAATCAAGAATGTCGACAACCACTCATACCAAGCTCGGGGTGCTTGTTTAAGGCCATAAAATGCCTTTTTGAGCTTGAACACGTGGTTTAGCAATTCGGTACTCTCAAATCCTGGAGGTTATTCGACTTAGACCTCTTCTCTAATCAAACCATTTAGGAAGGCCGATTTGACATCCATTTGATATAATTTGAAGGCACGATGTCCTGCAAATGCGAGCATCAATCGGATGAACTCTAATCGTGCCACGGGAGCATAGGTCTCATCATAATCAAGGCCTTCAACTTGACTATATCCCTTGGCTACCAAGCGTGTCTTGTTTCTAATGATTTCTCCCTTATGGTTCAATTTGTTCTTGAAGACCCATTTGGTTCCAATAATGGAGGTTTTCTTGGGTCTAGGGACTAAGTCCCAAACATGACTTCTTTCAAATTGACCTAGTTCATCTTGCATTGCAATGATCCAATCGGGATCACTTAATGCTTCATCAATTTTCCTAGGTTCAACTTCGGAAATTAGGGCAACTTGATTAGCCTCATTACGGAAGAATGATCTAGTTCTAACCCCCTGATGGATGTCTCCAACAATTTGGTCTTGGAGATGACTAGAGGCTAATCTAGTTTGCCTTGGTGTTGGTGGTGCTTCTTGAGCGGGTTCACCAGACACAAGTTCAGCCTCAGGATCCAGCTGATCAATGGGTTGTCTAGGTTCACCGTCATCAGACTCATCACCATCAACAATACTTGGGGTTTCATTCAAACTTAGTCTTCTAAGTTCGAGTTGAACTCCTTCTATATTTTCTGATTGGTCACTTGACTTTGGAATTTCTTCAAAAATCACATCAGAAGACTCTTCAACTAATCTAGACTTCTTGTTGTAGACTCGGTAGGCTTTGCTAACGAGGGAGTACCCGACTAGTACCCCTTCATCAGCCTTTGCCGTGAACTTTCCAAGGTGGTCCTTGGTGTTTAGAATGAACACCTTACAACCAAACACCCTAAGGTGTTTCACCGTAGGTGGTTTCCCAAACCAAAGCTCATGGGGAGTCATTCCTAGAAACCTATGAATGAGGACTCTGTTTTGCACATAGCAAGTTGTATTTACAGCTTCGGCCCACAAGTAACTCGGGAGTGAGTACTCATTGAGCATGCTTCGTGCAGCCTCTTGAAGTACACGGTTCTTCCTCTCTACAACACCATTTTGTTGTGGTGTTCTAGGAGTAGAGAACTCATGCTTATAACCTCTATCTTGACAAAATCTAAAAACCTTTGATTTTGAAATTCACCTCCATGATCACTTCTAATTGTCTTAATGGTTAATGATTTTTCATTTTCAACTCTTCTACAAAAAGAAATGAAAACATCTAAGGTTTGGTCCTTATATTTTAAAAAGTAAGTCCATGTGTATCTAGTGAAATCATCANTCATTATGAGTTATTTGGTTGTGGGTCTAGACTAGGTGTCTCTGTAATGTCTATTGGAGTTTCTTGAACTTCTTCAAGTTCAATGCTACTCCCACTGTTTTCTTGTAAAAGAAATTCTTTTTCCAGAAATACAGCATGCCTTGAAACAAACACCTTTTGTTCCAAGGGATGATAGAATTGGTAACCCTTCGTTTCCTTAGGGTATCCAATAAATAGACATTTATCAGACTTAGCATCCAATTTGTCTGATACAGTCCACTTTACATAAGCAGGACAACCCCATATTTTAAGGTGAGTTAAATGTGGTTTCTTACTATTCCACGTCTCATATGGAGTAGTAGAGACTACCTTGGTCGGGACTCTGTTTAGTAAGTAAACAACTGTCTTAAGCGCATAGCCCCAAAAGGATTTTGGAAGAGTTGCATGATTCATCATAGATCTAACCATGTCCATCAAGGTTCGGTTATGCCTCTCAGATACACCATTATACTGTGGTGTATATGGCGGAGTCCATTGAGACAATATCCCATTGTCCCTAAGATAATCTTGAAACTCTTGACTTAAGTATTCACCACCCCGATCGGATCGAAGTATCTTAATACATTTGCCAAGCTATTTCTCTACTTCACTTCTGAACTTTTTGAATTTCTCAAAAGCTTCAGATTTGTGTTTCATTAAGAACACATACTCGAATCGTGAGTGATCATCGATAAAGGTAATGAAGTAGCTATAACCTCCTTGTGCAAAAGTTGACATTGGTCCACATACATCAGTTTGTATTAGACCAAGCAATTCTCCCACTGGTTTACCTTTTCCGGAAAAGGGTAATTTGGCCATCTTTCCTTTTAAGCATGATTCGCATGTATCAAATGAACCGGGTTCAAATGATTCCAGAATTCCACATCGGTGTAATTTGGTCATGCGTTTCTTACTTACATGGCCAAGACGACAATGCCACGTATAGGAGTATATTTGATTATCTATTCGAGCACGTTTGTTGCTAACTTCGATATTAAAATCGTTACCGAATAAATCTAACGTGTAGATACCATTGCATAAAGTTCCGGTCCCATAAAGAACACCATTTAAAGTTATGTAACAGCAATTGTTACTAAAAGTTAAATGGTAACCTTTTTCATTCAAGCATGAAATAGATACAATATTCTTTATTAACGAAGGAACAAAATAACAATTATACAATTCTAAGACAAGTCCAGTAGGGAGCTTTAGCAAATATGTTCCGATGGCAATAGCAGCAATCTTTGCTCCATTTCCAACTCGCAAATTCACTTCTCCCTTGACGAGTCTTCTTCTATTCCTTAGCCCCTGTATGTCATTACATATATGTGAGCTATACCCAGTATCAAGTACCCAGGTGTACGAGGAAATAGAGTGACATTCAATAATGAAGATGCCTGAAGAGGATGGGGCATCGGATGCCTTCTTCTTCAAGGACTCAAGATAAACCTTGCAGTTTCTTCGCTAGTGGCCCTCCTTGCTGCAGTGATAGCAAGTGCCTTTTGGCGCCTTTTCAATCCTTTTGGCCTTAGTTAACTTATTGGTGTCCAAAATGGAATGCAAATTCAAAGAAGACATGATCAGGTGATTATCCTAGAAATACATATTGAGGTTATGTGATGAGAATGATAAAGAATGCATCAATATACATTAATTAAATCCTATTTATTTTTCGAATTGAATAACCCTTTTTATCAATTCGGGAGATCGTAGGAAAATCTCCAAATAGGTTGATATCCAACCATAGATAAGAACAACCATGGCTGGAGTCCATCAAGTTATTCTTAGCTATGAAGGTAGGTAATTATACCGATTACATATTACACATATGTAACTATCACATTATGCTATCAACTAATTGAATGTTTGCATATATCATTGGGTTGTTAACTCATTAACAAGTATGCAACAATATACATAGCACCCAACTGCACCTCTCTTTACATCGACCTTGGCTGTGGCACAACAAATCGATGCTCCAAGCTTAAGGCTGACCCATTAATCAAGAAATAGTTTTAATATGGTTGGAGCTCATTCAACCATTTAGTCAGGCTTGGATGTGTCCAACAACCAAAACTAAGGATTGACCTCTGACTCCAACTATATTAATCATAAACTAATTCCATGGTTTGAACATGTTGAGGTTCAAGCCGGGCATGGATGTGTCCATCAACCCAAACGAGAAACAAACTCCGGTTCTAACCATATTAATGGAAGGTGTTGACCTTAATATTTTGTAAGGGGTTTTGGGTCTCATCCTTTTCCTTTAAAGCACATTCATGACATATAATTATGTCATATTTTAACGATTTCCTTAATAAAGTATGTATATGACTTAATTTATCAAGTCTCATTAATTGAATTAGGAACCAGATTTCCTAATTCTAATTTCACACTTTATTCAAGGAATTATTTTGGGAAACAATTTCCTAAATTGTCATAATCAATTTCGGAAATAATATGTTTAAGACTTTGATTTCTCTAAATCAAATCTTATTAAATTAAGAGACAGATTCCCTTAATTTAACTACATATTATTTTCATGAAAATCTTATTTAAGGAAATAAACTCTATAGGAAACAATTTTTCCTAATTAATTTTGGAGACAACAATATATAAGAGCATCACCTCGTAAATCAAATAAGGAAATTATCATTTGAGAATCACCTCAAAAATTTCCAAGATTTGATCACATATTTTATTTATGGATAATTAATTACAACAAATTATTTACTTTGGGTGGCTCGCCGAGGCACTCCCCAAAGAAAAGAAATTTGTTGTAAATCTAATTTGGCCTGCTCCCCGAGGCATAACCAAATTAAACTTGGCAATTAAAAAACTTGTTAATAATATAATTTGGATGGCTCCCCAAGGCCTACCCAAATCAATTTTAACAATTCATATTCAAAATAGGAAATTAAATTATAACAACTAACTTTAATTTGGGTGGCTCCCTGAGGCACTCCCCAAAGTAAAGAATTTTGTTAGTAATTTAAAAACCAATTTTAATTTAATTGTCAATTAATGTTTCCATAAAATGTCTAGACTTTCATGAAAAGAAAGTGCCTAAAATTACGAGCTTTCCATAAATGGAAAGTTTTCAAAATTAAAAAGTTTTCAGAATTATTGTAAGTTTCTGGTACAAAGAAAATGTACGTATTTCGAAAATTGGAAAATTTCCAAAATTAAAAAATTTCCAAAATTAGAAAGTTTCCAAAAATGGAAAGTTTTCACAATTATCATAAAATTTCAGAAACAGAGATATTTCAAAAGTTTGCGAAATTTCATGAGAATTTCCAAACTTTGAAATTCCTAAATCTAAACTTTACCATAATTGGAAAGTTTCCATAATTAGAAAAATTTCCAAAATTAAGATCATGACAAAGTTTTTCGCAAAACAATTATATGATTATGTCGAACACTAACCGGCTCTTATACCACTGTTGGGATCGGGTGTATGCCGACGTAGACACGTATTGTAATTGTTACATAAATACATCCAGCGAAAACAAAAACTTGAATAATTTTCTAAATTATTCTAACACATATCCTAAGCATGCAATGTGTTCACATAATCGTAATATAAAATTTTTGCAGAAAAGGAAATTACTCTATGAATTACCTTGCGTAACTTGGAAGAAGGGACGAGATCCAACCGTTAGCGTCCCTTGAAAGCTCCGCCTCTATTCGTATCCTCGCCGAGTATCGTCGGGATGACTTCGCTAAGCCACGAGTTTCGTGTTCACGAGAACTACTAGATTCTCCGTGAACACGACAAAAATCGAGAGAGTAATCAAATCGAAAGACTCACCACCAAGGTTGGCCGAAGAGGAAGATTGTCGCAAGGAAGAACTTCGTCGCCTTGATGCTTCTTCTTGTGCTCATGGCAAGAAGAATGAAGGAAGGCCAATGGCCGGCCAAGAGAGAGGGAGAGAAGAAGAGGAGAGAGCCCAAGCAATTCTTGGATCGATCACCTTCCATGGCACCCCTTGGGTCCTTTATATTGGGAGAGGTTTCTTAATACCCAAGCAAACCTCTCCTTGATTATGGAATAATTTCTCAATCAATCCATAATCAAGGCTCTCATGATCAAGCTTCTTCTTCTTGATTATGGAATAATTTCTCAATCAATCCATAATCAAGGCTCTCTTTCTTTTGGCATGATTATATAAAATTTATAAAACAAACCAACCATTGGTTCATTATATAAAAATTTATAAAACAAACCAACCATTGGTTCATTATAAATATTTATATATATATAATTTATATAACCTTTTATAAAATAAACCAACCTTTGGTCTATTTTATAAAACAAACCAAAATAGTCTTATCCTCTTATGGTGGTGGCTGGCCATGACAAGAAGAGAGGAGGCCCCCTTCTTGGCCGGCCCATCTAACCCCAATTGGATCAAATCCCTTAATGAATTAAACTTATTTAATTCACCCATTAAGTCTTTAAAAGACTTAGCCATTCTATGCTTCCGATGCGTCTGAAATAAATTCAGTTTTGACTATTGTTTGGACTTACCAAAAAAATAGTCTATCTCGATTGGAGAATCCAATTCTCAACTCGTTTTAAATCCTTCGAATTACTCGTTATGCGTGTGACGAAATAGGCTTTCAATTTATGTTGGTCGTCCATAATTAACTAATTAATTATACAACGATCATGAGTGGCACCTAGTAGTACATCATGATCCCCAATTAATTGAAAGATCAACGGTTGATCTCAGAAATGATTCTGAAACCCTTCAGCAGCTATAATGAATCGTGCCTCATTCCTTTCACCATCTTATACCCTCTTGGTTCAGGACATGGTCTATGTGTGTCAGTCCCCACTAGGCTGACTACGTCAAACCTAGCCCAAGTAATGTTTCCTCATCCTATGGATTATAATTACTCTCATGTATTTATGAGATTCATACTCTGAACATGTCATGCTCTGGCCAGAGGCTTTGAGTAGCAATCCGACGATGGGCCTCGGGTATACATCTCCTCGCAAGGAGTGGTGAATCCTTTGTAGGCTGTTCAAACATCTTCGGGCACTTTGGCTTATACCCAATCATCCTGGGTCGACACCTCCTTGGAGATGCTTGCTTAAGATGTCAAAGTATATGTCTCCATGACCAAGATCACTTGAACACCACAAGTCAAAGGAACATCGCACTTAAGCTGTAGTAAGAACTTCACTGACATATCTATATGTAGACTACCATATGAAGTTTTACTGTCAGTCACTCCAATGAACTAGTTCCCTTAACTAGCATTCATGTTTATCTCCAGACATCTCCATGTCACCAGCCAGTGAGAATCAGCTGATTAGAGAATAACTCATGCTAGTCTCAACAGAATTGATAGTGTCCGTATTTATCAATTCATCGACTAGGGACAATTTCAATACTTCACAATTGCACATGTAAAGTTAATCACTAGTTGTGAATTCATGACAAATTCTCTCATGCTGTGAATTGTATTGCGGACATTCAGTAAATGAGCTTATGATCTTAATCAAATAATCATGTATACTCAAATAGTGAATATGCATTTATTAAATATATGATTACAATCATAAGGCGATTGCCTTAGGACACTTTTTCCCATATCACTAACACTCGTGACCTCACAAGCGCCTGATCCACCTTGGTTCAGTGGCTTCGCAGCTATGTTTTGGGTTTTGCCTTCACTCTTGGGCACCCGTAACCATACGGGCACCTGTCTCCATTCGGGCGCCTAGGCCCAGTGAAGTACCTTCACTTGCAGACGACCAGTCCTTCGACCCTGCAACTAAAGTTAGTCCCAAAAACACAACAAGTATGAATTACAACTGTAGCTGTCTTGGTTCTGACTTCGGGTCTCCCCGAAACCCTGGGTCGAACCGACGCAAGTTCTCACCCCCGAGAACGCGCCTTTCACCTACTCCTTTTCGGAGACGGTTGCAACCCAGTCCTTCGGGTGGACTTTTGCTTAGACTCCAATACTCTCGGATCTCGAGACGTCCAAACCCTGACCCGTCTCTACTTCTGTCCTTAGTCATCGCTCAACTATGTTGCTCAGTCCCTCGGACCAAGTCTTCGTGCCCAAACCCTAAGTCCAGGACTTCGGTGCCCAACCCTCGACCAGGTCTTCGTGCCCAACCCTCGACTAGGTCTTCGTGCCCAATTCCTCGAACCAGGTCTTCGATGCCCAACCCTCGACCAGGTCTTCTTGCCCAGTCCTCGACCAGGACTTAGTGTTGGATCGAGAAAAACGATAGAGGGGGAGGGTGAATATCGTTAACACTTTTTCGGATTAAGAAAAGAGTAAATGCAGCGAAAACAAATAAATCACACAGGAACACAATTAGTTTTTTACTTGGTTTAGAGTCTCGGTCGACTCCTACTCCAAGGCCCACGGTCCTTGACCATTTACTTTGGGCAATTCTATAATCACGCAAAAGGTTTACAAGTTTAAGTACAAGAATATCTCAGTAAATGAAAATAGCAACACTTTTCGTTACCGACGCCAGATGTGGATCGTATTTCGGAGCAGAGGGTCATCGTCGACGATGGAATCTCGAAGTCGGAGTTTGACAGGGTGTAGCGCTTGAACAAAAAGCTTTGGAGCATTAGAAAGCAGTTGTGTTGAAGCCTTGGGGTCGAGCCCCCTTTTATAGTGCTCATGGGGGCGCCTGATCCGTTGGGGGCGCCTGACACAAGCCTTCATCTGCGAGAACCTCTATCCACAGCTCGGTCAGTGCTTATCCCCTTCGACTCGGCACTTGCGCTGACTGGGGTGCCCGGGACCTCTCGGGCACCTAGGTTGACCTGGTTCATTAGCTTCGTGGCAGATTTGCTTCGATGGTTTGTTTGGCTTTGACATTGGGCGCCCGAGACCTCTGGGGCGCCTAGCCCAATGTGGTTTCGAAGCGTTCTTGCTTCCTAGCTATTTTGGCTTTGACCTTAGGTGCCCAGGACCTCTTGGGCGCCTAGCCCAGTAAACCACCCCACTCCTTTGGGGCGTCTGAGCTGCAGAAACACAATCCTTCGGTCCCTGCAACCAAGGTTAGTTCCAACACAAACAAAGCAAGAGTGTTAGTCATTATTTACAGCCGTAGCTATCTTGGTTCTGACTTCGAGTCTGCCAAATGGAATCCTAGGTCGAACCGACGCCTACTGTTCCCTTGAAGGGGAACGCGTCCTCATCTACTCCTCTCAGGAGAATTTACCATTTGTCAACCAGCTCCTCCGGTTGGACTTTTGCCCAGCTTTACTCACCAGGTCTTCATGCCCAATCCGCGACCAAGTCTTAGTGTCCAGCTTTACTCACCAGGTCTTCTGTACCTAGCCCTCGGCCAGGACTTAGTGCCCAATTCCTCAAACCAGGTCTTCGGTGCCCAGCCCCCGGCTAGGACTTAGTGCCCAATCCACGACCAGGACTTATTGCCTAACCTTTTGTCAGGACTTAGTGCCCAATTCTTAGAACCAGGACTTCATGCCTAGTGTTCCTAGGACTTTTCCTGCACACATGAGTAACATCGTTAGAGCTGCAATAATACTTAACTTTGAATCCTTTTCCAATATCAAAACAAGATTCGATATGGTGCTTCCGGCACCAACAATCTCCCCCTTTTTGATTTATGGCAACACAATTCAAAGTTAAGTATAAACATATAACAGTTAAGAAAAGAAGATAAAAATCAATGAAGTATAGCAGTTATGAACAGAATAATGATTTAAAAAAAATCCTTTATTTCTCATACTCCCCCTAAAACCCTGAATACTTGTGTTATAAAACACTTAAAACACTTAACTTTGACATTTCCTCCCCCTTTGACATATATCAAAAACATACATGGGCGAATAAAATATCTAATAGGGAGTTTTGAGTTTTTGTAAAACTTCTAAGTTTTTTACATAGTGTTTTTCAAAAATAGAGTAAAAGCATTTGCATCAACAAAAACTTTTTACACTTAGACAATTTTCCATTTTGAAAACTTTTGCAAGCCTAAATTTTGTTTAAAAAAAAACTTTTACTTACAAGGCTTTGCAAAAAGAATTCTACAAAAAAAAATTACGTAGGCAAGATTTTGAAGCCAAATTTCCCTTAAAAATGTTTCCACTTTGAGAATTGGGACAAAATTTGTTAAAAAAAATTTGCACACTTAGAAGAATTTGTTTAGAAACACTTTAGGCATTTTTGAAAAACAAAATCTTTAAGAAATTTCTAGACAAGTTTTTTACCAAAAAAATTTTACTTAGAAACATTTGCCAAAATTTAAAAAAAAATTTGCTCAGACAAATTTTGTTTACTAATGAAAATTTAACTTAGGAAAAAACATGTACTTAAAAAAATTGAAACACTTGGACATACTTTGAAAATTTTGAAGCACTAGAAATACTTGAAAGCACTTGAAGTATTTTGACAGTACTATGAAATTTTAACAGCACTTAGCCCTTAAAAAATTTGAAGTACTTAGAAATTTTTGCTTTACTTTTCGAAAAAGCGATAAAAAACATTAAAAAATTTTCTTTCTCTCCCCCTTGGCCATATATCAATAAAGAATTTTTAAAAAAAATATATATTTTGAAATAAATTTAAAGTTTGTGTATAAGAGCTTATGAGTCTTGAGAATATAAAAATTTGAGCAAAAATTAATCCTAAGTAAAATAATGTAAAGAATTATGATAATTTCTAAGTAACAAAATTTTGAAAGAATGAAGAATTGATGCTCAAAAATAGAATTGGAGTCAAGTGTATATTCTTATTGAGTCCATGCATGATAAATAACAAAAAAAAATTTAATCAATAAGTTTACTTGTTTTAAATATTTTGAAAAATGCAAATACTTTAAAAAAACAAGTACTTTTGAACAATGGTCTTTAAAACATAAGTACTTTGAAAAATTTTATGAATTTGAAAAACATAAGTACTTTGAAAAATTTTAGAATTTTTTAGACGTATAAGTACTTTTGAAAAATATTAGATTTTTTTAGAGGTATAAGTACTTTTGAAAAATATTAGAATTTTTGAGAGGTATAAATACTTTGGAAAAATCTTATTTTTAAAAGATAATATTTTACTTGACTTTGTTTCTTTTCCAATCTGACACAATCCTAGGAAACCTTGTTGACTACAAGGTTATTTTCCTAAGTATCCTGGAAATTCTCCAACTCAAGTAAATATTATTTAAAAAAATATGATTAAAAAATAGTACTTTGAAAAAAATATGTTTTCAAAAAGGACTTAATAATGCACTGCATTAAATAATTCATGTAATTTGACCTCCCCCAATAATTGACCCAGTCCTAGGAAGCTTGTTGACGACAAGTATTCTTCCTCTAAGTCTTTAGGGTTTAGTTCAGATTAAAGGAATTATCTAATAACTTCACAACAAATAATTACCTAAAACAATTCCAGAAATTCTTCCTTTGACTCAAACTCCCCCTAAATTTGACACATCCTAGGAGTCCTTATGGATCATGAAGTGGACCTTCCTCTGTGTCTTTAGGGTTTATTAAAATCAAACGAATAGTTTTGAATAACAGTATGATAATTTTCAAGAAGATAACTTTAAAAAAAATCAATTTGGAATGAAAATAATTTTTAAAGCATAAGTCTTTTCGTAAACATACATAATAGTGATTAAGGCATAGTTTTCAAAGGTCATTTTAAAAGATAGTGAATTTTTAAGCATAAATTTAAAAAATAAATCACTCCCCCTGTACCGTTTGACTCTATCTAAGTGCCTTAGGGGACTTCAATGTTAACCAAGTTTGACTGATCAGTAATTAAGTTAATCAAGTCCTAGATCATAGTTTAAAGTGAATTTTAAAAGAAAATATATAATTTTAAACATTAATGAACTAATGGCATAAAAGGCATGTTAACTAGAAATCGTATTAAAAAAAAACAAGATTAACATTGACAAAGGTATCTAAGATTTAGTTAAAATTTGTGTTAGATTCAAATCTGACAATAGTAAAGTGAATTTGGTTTTCAATAATTGGCTTCCAGGTCTTGGCGAGGCACTAAGCCTTCTTTGGTTGTAGCCTTATTGGATCATCAACCCTTTCCTTGACAAAGCCTTTTACTGAAAATTCATCTTCAAGTTACTTCTTGAAAGATTTTGGTCTAACTAGTTTGGGTCTTGGATCGGTAGCTTCGGCTAGTTCCACCAGACTAAACAGACCAAGTAGGACATACTTGACCTTATTAGAAGGGTTTCCCTAATGTACTATCATCTCACCTCCACCCAATACTATGTTGTTCAAATTTTAATTAAACCGTTTGTCCTTAAATTATCCTATTCTAAATCCAACCATAAAAAACTAAGTAAAATTATAATGAGGGAAAATTTCTAGATTTTCTATGTTAGCAAGATTATTAATTAGTTTTTCTAGTATCAAAAATTTTAATTTTCAAAGACTCATTTTCTTGTCTTAACATTTTGAAATTTGAATTTATTAGTATACATGATTTAATCAAGTTACTTAGGCATGTGTCCATATCTAAATTTGACCAAGGGTAATTAATTAAACTATCAGCATTCATGGTAAAGAGAGGATTTTCATATGAATTAAAGTTACCCGTCTTGGTAGGTTGTCCTGGATCTTTGGCTCTTCTATCTGTGCATTTATATTTGTAATGCCCAAACTCCTGGCACTTGAAGCATTGGATGTGACTTTTGTCCTTTCGTGCTCTTGAAACTGGTTCCTTTGTCGCCGTCGGTGGTGCCATTTGTATCTTACGAGTAGGACACTTACTTTTGTAGTGCCCTCTCTCCCTGCATGTGTAACAAATTACATTATTTTTAAACTTTGAATTTACAACTTTACCTTTTGATTCCTTATTGGGAATCTCCCTCATGATTCTTGCTGTCTCAGATCTAGACTCATCTTCTGATTCTGGTTTGGATTCAACTTCATGGTCGGGTTCAGATTCTGTCCTGGCTTCTTGTGCTTGTACTAAGAGTGCAAGATAGCTTACTTGATCTTCTTCTTCATTGTTCGATTCCTCTGATGATTCGGACAACACTCCTTCAGAGTCCTCGATGTTGTAAGTCTCTTCATGTAGGTTAATCAGTTTTTTCCACATCTCTTTAGCACATTCGAATGGTCCAATCTGCTTGAATACTTATTTTGTTAGGCCGCATTGTAGGATTGCAGTTGCCTTTGCATTTGTCTCGATCATGTTTGTTGGAACTAGGATGGCTAGAGAGGGGGGTGAATATAGCCAAACACTTGGACTTTAAGCTTTTCAATCTTCTGCACTTCAATCGTTAGTAGCACAGCGGAAGCACAATAAACATAGTATATGCAGAAAACTAAACCCTAAACCCTAAACTATGAGCAAACACAAGAACGCTAACAAGAGGATTTACAAGATTCAGGGATAACTTGCCCCTACTCCTTGGCGTGCCCTTAAGGTGGGTGATCCCTTGATCGTCGGCAGATCAAGTCCCGGTGAACACCGGATAGAAAGCAACCTCCTTCTCAGTGGAGTAACCTCTCCACAGCGTTTCAATCAAGGATATAGTTTTAAGCACAATGAAACACAAGAAAGATCTTACTTAGCACTTAGCAAAGACAAGAACACAGCAAGATTCTTCCGAGCTCCACCCAGCGACGATCTCACGCAAGAACCCTTTCTTCGTGTCTTCTCGCTGTTGAACTCAAAGCTTCTTGTTCCTTTCTCCAAGGGCTCAATCAAGGGATGGTTGCTTCAGAGATCACAGTAGCTTGCTCAAGAGAAGATGGACCAGCAAAGAGCACAAGCACAGTGTGGAGAAAGCAAATCGCGCAGCAAGAACTCAAGCCTCAAAAATGTTCCATCGAACACTCCACTACGCCTTTTGTTTCTCCACTGGCGCAAGGTGACACCATCTCACTGCAGCCTCCAGCTACTCACCTGCAACCACCAGCCACCACTGAGCTCTTCTGGACTCCCTGAGCTTCCCTCAGACCAGCCCCAGACAGCAACTTGGTAGGCCCAAAATTACTAATTAAAGTTGTCACGAAATGTATGGGCTCATCAAATTTAAATGTAAAATGAATAAATGAATTGCTGGATAACTGCTGGAAACCCTTTTACAATCAAAAATATGGAAATGTAATATAGGGGCCACAGGTCGTATTTTTCTCGGGGCTAGTTGACGTTGTGTGATTCACGCTTGTATTTAGGTGTCGTTTGTGAATTTCGGGTTTCAAATAAATATTTGGGTTTTTGGGTTCAATTAGAAATGGAAATGCAATGGAAATAGAGGAAACTTAGGGAACTCAAACAATGGAAAACCCAATTAACTTAATTGAATCTGTAAACAATCTGATTTAAGTGTAAACCAATTGCAGAGTAATTGGATCCAAAAAATGTTAAGTAATCTAAAACAAATCACTACAAGTCACTGCCTAAACCTAACTTGACTCTAAATGCAAGCAACAACTTGATACCACAATGAGGAAAGTTGCTGTGCCAAGTGGATTTAACTTCATCTAAATTGGAACTCAAGACAACTAATTGCTCATCAAACTGACCACTAATCAAAAACGAGTTTTCACTTGACACAACCTTGTAGAAATACATTGATCATGACATGTAGGATAAGTGCCTAAATCTGATACTAACTGTAGAAGGGATATTACAATTTAGGCATGTGGCAGGGATTTGAAGGAAGAAGTGCAGCCTCCTATTGGAATGCAGAATTCCCAATTAAACTAATGCAGAACTTGACTGCATAGTTTCTCAGATGCTTCCAGCAGCTTGAAGACGGAATGGCAGATTCCTGATACACACTGCAGAACTTGCAGAAATAAAACTGTAAAATTTCAGAAACTTAAAGGGCAGGGATGCAGCTATGAACTAATTTCAAATCAAACCAGCAGCTGATGTGAAACAAATAAATGTGAAATCAACAACTCGGATGCAGGATTCATTAACCAATACATGCAGAAACAAGCTCTAGTGAAACATAATTCAGAAACTAAAATGATGAGCAGAAATGAATGAATGCAGGGCTGAAATGAAAAACTTCCGAATTCTAATACAGAAATTTAGATCAATCTGATGCAAAGCCCAACAACACAACTGAGATCTAACTCTTCAATCTAAGGGTTCAGGTAAGGTTCATGAGAACTGAAATACGCTTGATACAGAGGCAGGAATTGAAAATAAAATCTGGTATGCAAGAAGCAAAAACTGATAAGCAGATTGAAACTTACTTCAGAAATTGAATCCACATGCTCTGTAAAGAAGACAAGCTACAAAGTAAATTTAGCTAAGAAAACCAACCTAACTTGATACAAACTGATACGCAGGATGTGCAGGAACTCAGAAATTCAGAATCGATACATGTGCAGAAACTGACTTGCAACTGAGCACAAGTGCAGAAATAAGTCTAGATGCGAAACACCCTTAAATCATACACATTGGCAAACTGAATGTTATCTTAAATCTCAGGAATTAAAACTAAACACGAATTGAATTCAAGATAAGCTGAAAAATTAGAAACCAAGTTGGCACTCAGGAAACATGTATTGATGCGCAGCAACTGCTGGGCAGAAATTCAGAAATGAATTTGATTGCAAAGCAATGAAGATTTATGACAGAACTATCTAACAAGCTATCTAACTAACTACTTGCAAAATTTAGACCTAATTAAAACAGAAACGAATCATGAAACTAATGCTCAACTAATTTGAAATTCTGAAACAGTAAGGAAACTGCCGAAACTGAAAATTACAGCTAATTCAACAGAATTTATCTAAGGAAACTATCAATAATCCCTCCTCTCGGCTCAAGAACCCCTGCTGTCACTCAAGAATGAACCTCGAATTGAGAAAGAAACTATCCTTACATGAAAACTAATCTGCTGATACGAAATTCAGTAAATGAACAGAAATGATAGAATTGAAAAGTAACAGCTAAAAACTGAAATTAACTAAAGAAATCTAAGCCTCAATCCTTCCCTAGCTCGAATCCTCCTTGTTCGTCATGCAAGTGTGAGCTTCGAACCCGCAAGCTCAGCAAGTCGATGGAAAATGGCATCTGCGATTCAAAATCAGCTAACATCTGCTCAAATCCGAAACCCATCCAATTCCTTCAACTCAGCTTCGATGATGGATTGGAATTGATCCGAGCACTCCAGGGAACCCCTCTGAACTACTCAAGATGATGAAATGATGCGCAGCCGATGTTGACGAAACCAAACGGCAGAGCTCCGGAGACCTCACAAAAGCTCTGTTCTTGGGCAATTGAGAGCTGGAAATTCACCGAGAAGCCTTCCCAATGACCTAGAATTCAATTTAAGCAAGAAATGAGGGGTCGCGCCCCTTTGGATTGAAGAAAAACAGCTAAGGAAACCAAGAACATGAAGAAGATGAACAGTGCGGCGAGGAAACGCGACGCTGAGAAGGCAGCTGCGTTTTTGATTAAATAGGAATCAATGGACGGCTCAGATCGATCGGAGGAGATCCAACGGCTGATCTTGCTCTGATTGAAGCCAAACTTTTATGATGATGATCTGGGGTCAGGATCTGCCTTGTGGTAGCTCGGATCCTCCAGATGTGCAACGGATGGTCCAGATCAACTCTATCTGTGAATGGACGCTCTAGAACCCTCCTTGCTTGATCCAACGGCTGATTTAGCTCTGATTGGGATGAAACCTTCAGATCTTGATCATAGAGCTTGATCAACCCTAACCCTAGCTCGGATTGCTTCAGATCGTCCCGGATGGCTCAGATCTAGCCGCTCTTGAATCGGACGGCCCGGATTAATCGTAGGCTTGATAATTCGATCCGGTTCACATCCGACTCAGGTTTGACCCAGTATGCCCTAGGTCTAGGATCCTTTCATGCCTACAAAAATATATCAGAAAATTAGTGGCCAATTAATCCAAAAAATGTGTAAATTTGTAATTAAGTCCAAAATAAGATAAAGTTCCAAAACCTAGGGTAAAATCATAATTAAGCAATAAAAACATAGGTCAAACATGGATTTTAATATCTAAAATAATCACAAAAATGGTACTTATCACAACTCCAGCCAGCGCCAGCGCCAGTTGCAACCTGAGAAGGAAAACAGACAAACCTGCTCCAAGGAAAGGCCTCCATTGACTCTCCTTGAGTGTTTGAATCCTTCCCTGTCACCTGCATCTTAATCAGAGCATTAGAACAGAATATCACTCAGTAAATCAAGAATCAGAGATCAACTGCAGAGAATCGGATACGGTCAGACGCGATCGGAGCGTCTAACAGTGCAATTTGAATTAAAGTGATCGGTCACCGGACCGATCCAGGGCTCGTGGGTCAGTCACCAGACCGATCCACCACTTTGCTGGGACTCCCAGCTCTCGCGGTGACCCAAGCCTGATCGGTCACCAGACCGATTAGATGGCTCCCTGACCGATCAGGCTCTAGCCTGATCGGTTATAAGACGGAGTCCGCGACCCTTGATCGTTCACCAGAACGGTCTGAACAGTGATCCCGATCGGTCACCAGACCATTCAGGAGCTGATCAGTGGGGGAACTCAACTCACTGAGTGCTTCCTGATCGGTCACCAGACCGATCAGAAACAAGGCAGTGAGGAAGCTGCCTGCTCCCTGATCGGTCAACGGACCGATCAGGAGCCAAGCAGCAAGGCAACGGCCTGCTCCCTGATCGGTCACCGGACCGATCAGGAGCCTCATAGTAGGCTCCCAATCTCACTGTGTGCTCCCTGATCGGTCACCAGACCGATCAGTCATTACTGGATTGGTCACCGGACCGATCCACGAAGGAGCAGCATGCCAACTTCCCTGATCGGTCACCAGACCGATCCAGGGACTCAAACCTAGCCCTCCAAGCTAGGATTTCATCCTCCTTAGCCCTCCAAGCTAAGAATTTTTCACCTAACCCTCCAAGTTGGGAATTTGCACCTAACCCTCCAAGTTAGGACTTTTCACCTAGCCCTCCAAGCTAGGACTTTTCACCTAACCCTTCCGAATTAGGACTTTTCCAGACCTAGCCCTCCAAGCTAGGACCTGACCCTCCAAGCCAGGACTCTTTCACCTAACCCTCCATGTTAGGACTTTTCACCTAACCCTCCAAGTTAGGACTTTTCACCTAGCCCTCCAAGCTAGGAATTTTCACCCAACCCTTCCGAATTAGGACTTTTCAACACCTAGCCTCCAAGCTAGGATTTTCCACACCTAACCCTCCAGGTTAGGATTTTCCAACACCTAGCCCTCCAAGCTAGCATTTTCCATACCATGCCTAATCCCCGATCAGGACTTAACCATAATCATAATCATCAACCTAAACTAAAATTGATGTCAACACCAAAACAACAATCAGGGTCAGACTGCATCAACAATCTCCCCTTTTTCGTTGTTTGACAACCGATTTTAAGTTTAGGGATTCTCAATCAATTTTCTCAAATTCAGAATCATAGGGGAATCAGGATTCTCCCCCTACAACATAATCATCCTAAACATAACCAACCACACTCTCCCCCTTTCTCGAACACCGAAAAAGGGTCTAGAGGGGATGTTAAGTTTAACCATACTCCCCCTCAACCCTAGGGGTATCCCAAAACAACAAAAATATGATTGATTTTTGAAATACATATGAACACATATAGGGCATGGCAAAACAGACATATGTATCATATGTCATCATAATCATGAACACAGCAATATAGAATGAGGCATATAGACAGATAGTAATCATGTAAGCACATATAAGCCAACATCCTAAGAATGATAAGGCATGCAAAATATCAAATGCATTATATAGCAAAAGTCTAGTCATAGTCAAAAGCATCAAAACCAAATAACTAAACAGATGCATACCAAATGCATCGAAGTCAAAGCATGTGTGGCCCAAGGCCAGAAACGTCAAAGCACAAGGCATACAGGCCGAAAGTCAAACAATCCAAGTAATCAGAAAGTCGAATGTCAAACAAACACAGAATATATCAGCCATCAGTGGGGGGGTCAGCCTGCATCGGATCGTCCAGCGTGTCATCATCAGCAACAAAGGATCCAGGTGCAACACTACCCGAAGGCGCATCCCCAGGAAATGTATGTCGGCACCACTCACCGTACAAGGTCTGCTGCAGCGTGCGAACATCGAAGACAGTCGACTCTACTGAGGTAAGTCTGCGATCGAATGATCGGATCTCCGAGCGGACCTCCTCGCGATAGGGCTCTGAACCATGGAAAACATGCTGCATGGTCTGATTGAGCTCAGAAATCTGCCATCGTAGATCTGGCTCGTGGTCGTAGTCGTAATCAGCTGCAGGAGCCTCCTGAGGAGCAGCAGCATCGGCTGGTGCCTGAAAATGTGGTCCTCCCCCAGGTAGCTCACCGATACCTCTCCCATCCTTCCAAACCAAGGCCCGATCATGCTCACGAATAATGATGCCGGACTTGGCAAATGCCCGCCGACCAACCCGACAATCCTGTCAGACCATAGACACTGTCCTGCCTTTGGTGACATCAACACCTACTGACATAAGCCAATCGGTGATGACATGACCAAATGGCATGTAGACTGTGCAGCGACTCGGCTCTCTATAAGATAGAATGGACTGAAAAATACTTTCCATGATATCAAAATCCATTCGGCGGTGCATGCCGTAGAGCATAAGGCAATGATAGGGACGGATCTCGGTCAAAGGCTTTGAAGTGATAGGCAAGATGCAATTTGTGATTATCTTGAAAAGGATATAGTCTCTAGGAGCAAGTCGTAGGGCTGCAAACGTTGGAAAATCGGGACCCAACTCATCAAGCTCGGTTGGGCGGGGATGGCCAAAGAAATGCTGATATATGGAGTCGGGGGTGGCATCCGCAAATGGAGGCAATAGAGGATCAAGTAGCTCAGGATATATCGAATAGAGGTTAGGTGATCGTCGACCACCTAAGTACTCCGCTAGAATCTCATAAGAGAAATCAAGGTTCTTCTTGGCGACTCGAGTAGTGAACTCGAAGCCCCCCTGAGGTCCCTACTGAAGGTTGTTGTAAAACTCGGAGACCAGGTCGTAATTGATAGTCCTCTCCAGAGAGAGGAGAAAGCCAAGGTTATAAAAGGTGACTATCTCCATGATCGAGGGACAGTGCTCGGTCAGAAAGGGGACATCAATTGATCGGCAGGGTAGCAATTTAAAAGTCCGTGATTGAAAAGCCTGTTCGCAGGCAGCATTTGGAAAGCGGGAACTGGAGGAAGGTTGTGGCCTTCGGGAGGGTGCTGATAAGGAAGGGGTTTTGCCCCTCGAGCTACCCTCTATTTGTTCTTGTCCCTTAGATGATTTTCTAATGGATTGATAGAGTTGATCATTGCAGAAATTTAATCACAGAAACGAAATCATGACACAAATTGAAAGATCACAAGATCAATATGAGAATTGGTCATGGCATAGAATAATCAAGTGTACATGAAGTGGAATTGATCACAGGTAGGACATGGCAAAGATAGGTCATGACAAATCAAAAGATTACAAATGTAAGAGTTGATCAAAAGGCAACCAATATAGAGATATGATATAGATTAGGTCATGGCATACGCAAGGTCACGGAAAGCACCACAAGACAAAATTTTTGATTAGCACAAACTCACAATCTGTGAACAGATTTGCAAGAAAACTAAGCCAAAAACTCACTTTGGTGCCATTGGAGTTGATTTGAGAGGATCTTGAAGGCTGGAAGTAAAGCTCGCGAAGAAGAAACTCTCGGCGCAACACAAAAACGTAACACCTTGATCAAGAAGGAACAAGAAGAACTCGAAACCGTCTCGAGATCGCACGCGCGTGCCTAAACGCTCACTCGCAAGAGGAAGAGGGAGACGCACGGAAAGCTCTCGCACAAGATGAAGAGGCGCAAGTAGTGAAGTTCGGCACTAGGGCTTGGGAGATTAGGGGTTTTCGCGAAGTTATTAGGTTGGTGGATCGGTCCACCAACCGAAATTTAATGTGATCGAACGGATCACCGTTCGATCTGAGAGCGCCCAGACCGATCAGGCTCTGGCCTGATCGGACTGGCCTGTTCCTGATCGGTCGGGTGACCGATCAGGCAGGCTCCTGATCGATCGGCTGATCGATCAGGAAGCGAACAGTAGGGTTGGATGTTATTCGAGAAGCCCCCCTGATCGGTCTGTGGACCGATCACAACAGGGTGCCTGATCGGTCCGGGGACCGATCCAGGCAAGTGCAGAATGTTTGGTTAGAATTTCGTAAAGTCACTGCTGCCCCTCTGATCGGTCTGTGGACCGATCACCACAGGATGGAGCCAGATCGGTCCGGGGACCGATCAGCCCTACGCCTGATCGGTCCAGTGACCGATCAGGGTTCCTGATATTCCCTGATACGATCTGAAACTTTCAGTTTCAGACTTTCACACGATTTTTGAAGGAATCAGATGAAGAATATCGATCTTGGAAGTGATTCCTTGACTATAATTGATCCCTAAACAAGGATCAAAGGTCCTTATGGTTTAAACAAATCACTTTGCTCCACCCAAGTGGAGTCAAACTCAAACAACAATCATTCAAACAATCTTGTACCAAGTTTGAGTTTCCAATCAAGTTTCCTTGATTGGAATGTCCAAGTATGATCATGGAGCCAAATACACATGTGTTATGCATTGGTTTTCCCCATACTTGGTCACCGAAGTGATTTTTATCTCGTCAACTTAATTTCTCAAGGGATGCATTGACATTTTGAGAAATTGAGTTGAACCTAACATCTCACCCCATTTCTAGCAAACAAAAACGTTTTGGTAAACCTTATGGTTTGTGTGAGATGTTCCCAAAGTTACCCAATTGTTTCCCAACAATTTCGAAATAATCATGAAGGGTTTTGAATGCATTTTGAAGATTATGAAGCGCGACACATTCCCAACTCCCTTCTTAAGAAACTAAACTCATTTTCAGGGAGTGGTTTAGTGAAAATATCAGCGAGGTTTGATTTGGACTCTACATGTGAGAGTACAATATCTCCCCTAGCAACATGATCTCTAATAAAGTGGTGACGCACTTCAATATGTTTGGTCCTAGAATGATGGACTGGATTCTTGGTTAGGTTAATTGTGCTAATGTTATCACATAACACTTGCACACCTTTGTAACTTAATCCATAGTCCTCTAAAGTATGTATCATCCACAACAATTGCGATACGCTCTCTCCCATGGCGATGTATTCTGCCTCGGTCGTGGAGAGAGCAACACAATGTTGCTTCCGACTTGACCAACTAACTAGAGATGAACCTAAGAATTGGCATCCCCCGCTTGTGCTTTTCCGGTCCAACTTACATCCAGCGTAGTCGAATCCGTATAGCCAATTAAATCAAATGATTCGGTACGGGGGTACCATAAACCGACTCCAATTGTGCCTTTGAGATATCTCAAAATTCGCTTAACAGCGATTAAGTGAGATTCCTTGGCACAAACTTGATACCTAGCGCACATACCCACAGCAAATAGAATATCAGGTCGACTGGCTGTGAGGTATAGCAAACTCCCTATCATGCTCCGATATTGAGTCAAATCAACGGGTTTACCACTCTCATCATTGTCTAATCTTGTGTTTGTAGCCATGGGAGTGGTTACCTCTTTTGAATCACTCATATTGAATTTTCGAAGCATCTCTTGAGTATATTTTGATTGGTGCACATGGATTCCATCACGAGTTTGCTTGATTTCAAGTCCAAGGAAGAAAGTCAACTCTCCCACTAGACTCATTTCAAATTCACTCTCCATGTGTCCAATGAACTCATTTAAATAGCCCTTATTGTTTGAGCCACAAATTATGTCATCGACATATACTTGGGCTACAAAAATATTGTCACCATCTCTCCGTAGAAATAGTGTAGGGTCTATTTGGCCTCTTACAAAGCCTTTATCAATTAAAAATGTCGACAACCGCTCATACCAAGCTCGGGGTGCTTGTTTAAGGCCATAAAGTGCCTTTTTGAGCTTGAACACGTGGTTTGGAAATTCGGTACTCTCAAACCCCGGAGGTTGTTCGACATAGACCTCTTCTCTAATCAAACCATTTAGAAAAGCCGATTTGACATCCATTTGGTATAGCTTGAAGCCACGATGTGCTGCAAATGCTAGCATCAATCGGATGGACTCTAATCGTGCCACGGGAGCATAGGTCTCATCATAATCAAGGCCTTCAACTTGACTGTAGCCCTTGGCTACCAAGCGTGCCTTGTTTCTAATGATTTCTCCCTTATGGTTCAATTTATTTTTGAAGACCCATTTGGTTCCAATGATGGTGGTCTTCTTAGGTCTAGGGACTAAGTCCCAAACTTGACTTCTTCGAATTGACCTAGTTCATCTTGCATTGCAATGATCCAATCGGGATCATTTAATGCTTCATCAATTTTTCTAGGTTCAATTTCGAAATTAAAGCAACTTCATTAGCCTCATTCCTAAAGAATGATCTAGTTCTAACCCATGGTGGATGTCTCCAACAATTTGGTTTTGGGGATGACTAGAGGCTAATCTAGTTTGCCTAGGTGTTGGTGGTGCTTCTTGAATGAGTTCACTAGACACAAGTCAGCCTCAGGATCCGCTGATCTATGGGATGTCTAGGCTCACCGTCATCGGATTCATCACCATCAACAACATTTGGACTTTCATTCAAACTTAGTCTCCTAAGTTCGAATTGGACTCCATCTTCTGATTGATCATTGACTTTCGGAATTTCTTCAAAGACAACGTCAGAAGACTCTTCAACTAATCTAGATTTCTTGTTGTAGACTCGATAGGCTTTGCTAACTAGAGAATACCCGACTAGTATCCCTTCATCAGCCTTTGCCGTGAACTTTCCAAGGTGGTCCTTGGTGTTTAGAATGAATACCTTACAACCAAACACCCTAAGGTGTTTAACCGTAGGTGGTTTTCCAAACCAAAGTTCATGGGGAGTCTTTCCTAAGAACCTATGGATGAGGACTCGGTTTTGCACATAGCAAGCTGTATTTACAGCTTCAGCCCATAAGTAACTCGGTAGTGAGTACTCATTAAGCATGCTTCGTGCAGCCTCTTGTAGAACACGGTTCTTCCTCTCTACAACACCATTTTGTTGTGGTGTTCTAGGAGTGGAGAACTCATGTCTATAACCTCTATCTTGACAAAATTCTAAGAATCGTTGATTTTGAAATTCACCTCCATGATCACTTCTAATTGTCTTAATTGTTGATGATTTTTCATTTTCAACTCTTCTACAAAAGGAAATGAAAACATCTAAAGTTTGACCCTTATATTTTAAAAAGTAAGTCCATGTATATCTAGTAAAATCATCAATAATAACAAAGCAATATCTATTTCCATTCAATGATATGATAGTACTATAATCAAATAGATCCATATGAAGTAAATCTAAAGCGGTAGATGTAGTTACAGCGCTTTTACCTTTATGTGCAGATTTTGTTTGCTTACCCATTTAACATGCATCACAAAGTTTGTCTTTTTCATACTTGATGCTTGGTAAGCCACGAACTAATCCCTTGTTGGCCAACTTCCTGATGTTCTTCATGTTCACATGTGCTAGACTCCAGTGCCAAAGGGTGGACTCTTCTTCTTTTGACATGAGACACTTAGCAAAAGCATTAGTAGCACTTTTAAATGAGACTTGATAAATATTGTCGACTCTTGTTCCTACTAGTACCATGTCCAAGGTGTCATATTGTCTAACTAGACATTGACTTGGTTGGAAATTAATTGTGTAACCCGTGTCACACAATTGACTGAGACTCAAGAGATTAAATGTCATCCCCTTGACTAGAAGGACATTTGATTTCTAAGACATTCGGATATTTGAATGTCTCCTATTCCTATGACCTTAAGACTACCATTGTTACCAAATGAAACATTACCTCTACTTTTCTTGTGAAGTGTGGTAAACAATGATCTATCCCCGGTCATGTGTTTGGAGCATCCACTATCAACGAACCAAGTTGATAGATGTTCCCCCTCAATCATAACCTACACAATTCGAAAAATAGAAGTTTTAGGTACCCAAACCTTGGGACCTAAAGCGCCTACCAAACAAGACTTAGGCACCCATGCCTTGATAACTTTCTTTTGAACCCTAGGTGTCTTAGATTGTCTCATATCAGTCCTAGACATAAGAGACACAAATGAGGGTTCTTTGGGTCGGTAACCAATACCGGCCCTATTGTAGACTGCCCTTTGGGCATTCAAGATCATGTCTAGGGTCTTAGAGCTAGTTGAGAACTTCTCAAGAATATTCTTGAGTCTCTCAACTTCACTCTTTAATGATTTGTTTTCTTCTTCTAGCAATTCATCATGCAAATCATCTATATTCTCAACCTTAGAGGATTTCAAATGTTCAACCTCAAGTTTCAATGATTTAATTTCATCCTCTAACATCTCAACATGCAAGTCATCTATATTATCATCCCTAGATGCTTTCAATTGTTCAATTTCCAATTGCAATGATTTAACCTTATTTTTTGACTTCTTCAACATATTGGTTAAACATGCAATTGCTCTATAACATTTCTCAAGTTCGGGAGAAGTTACCTCTTCATCATCCGAAGATGATGAAGCCGCGTTTGAGGAGTTGGAAGATTCATCACTGCATTCTTCTCCAAGAGCCATGAGTGCCACATGCCTTGTGCTCTTCTCCTCCTTTTCTTCATCGGATGAACTTGAGGAGGATTCATCCCAAGTGGCCTTCAAGGCCTTCTTCTTCTTCTTGGATTTTTCCTCTTTCTTTTTGGATTTCTCCTCCTTCTTCTTTAGCTTTGGGCATTCATTCTTGAAGTGCCCTTTCCTACCACACTCATAGCAAGAGGCATTAGTCTTATCAACTTTGATTTCACTAGGGTTACCTTTACCCTTGAAGTGTCGACCTCTTCTCATCATCCTTCTCACAAAATTCGCCATCTCGGAGGATGAAGAGCCGCTGCCATCTTCCTCAGAATCGGACTCGGATTCGGAAGAGGATGAAGATGAAGAGACTTCCTTCTCCTTCTTCTTCTCTTCTTCTTCTTATTGGATTGTTCCCCTACAACTAAGGCAATCCCCTTCTCCTTGGGACCTTTGTTAGCCATTTCATGCAATTCCATTTCACAAAACAAGTCATCTAACTTAACAATTGATAAGTCCTTAGAGACTTTGTAGGCATCCACCATGGATGACCACAAAGCATTCCTTGGAAATGCTTTTAGCATATACCTCACAAGGTCGCGATTCTCGACCTTTTCATCAATCGAATGAAGTCCATTGAGGACTTTCTTGAACCGGCTATGTAACTCACTTATGGTTTCATTCTCCTTCATGGAGAGATTTTGAAGTTGATTGAGGAACAAGTACCTCTTGGCAATTCTTGAATCTCGGGTGCCCTCGTGGAGTTCGATGAGCTTGTTCCACAAGTCTTTTGCACTTGTGAATGGACCAACCTTGATGAGTTGGTCTTTGTTCATGCCGCATTGTAGGGTGACCACCGCCTTCGCGTCGGCTTCACTCTTTCGAGTTTGTTCGGCCGTCCACCGCCACGATTCAAGTTCTTTGCCTTCATCATCCTTTGGAGGGGTAAAACCCTCCTTCACCGCGAACCAAGTATTGATGTCCATCTTCAAGTAATACTCCATCTTCGATCTCCAATATTGAAAATCTGCGCCATCGAAGAAGGGAGGTCGGGTGGTGGAAAAACCTTCTCTCAACGCCATGGATGATAGCTCTCGGTTGTTAATCCGCAAAAACAGAGCCCCAAGCTCTGATACCACTTGTTGGAACTCGGATGGCTAGAGAGGGGGGGTGAATATAGCCAAACACTTGGACTTTAAGCTTTTCAATTTTCTGCACTTCAATCGTTAGTAGCACAGCGGAAGCACAATAAACAGAGTATATGCAGAAAACTAAACCCTAAACTATGAGCAAACACAAGAACGCTAACAAGAGGATTTACAAGGTTCGGGGATAACTTGCCCCTACTCCTTGGCGTGCCCTTAAGGTGGGCGATCCCTTGATCGTCGGCAGATCAAGCCCCGGTGAACACCGGATAGAAAGCAACCTCCTTCTCGGTGGAGTAACCTCTCCACAGCGTTTCAATCAAGGATATAGTTTTAAGCACAATGAAACACAAGAAAGATCTTACTTAGCACTTAGCAAAGACAAGAACACAGCAAGCTTCTTCTGAGCTCCACCTAGCGACGATCTCACGCAAGAACCCTTTCTTCGTGTCTTCTCGCTGTTGAACTCAAAGCCTCTTGTTCCTTCCTCCAAGGGCTCAAGCAAGGGATGGTTGCTTCAGAGATCACAGTAGCTTGCTCAAGAGATGATGGACCAGCAAAGAGCACAAGCACAGTGTGGAGAAAGCAAATCGCGCAACAAGAACTTAAGCCTCAAAAATGTTCCATCGAACACTCCACTACGCCTTTTGTTTCTCCACTAGCGCAAGGTGACACCATCTCATTGCAGCCTCCAGCTGCTCACCTGCAACCACCAGCCACCACTGAGCTCTTCTGGACTCCCTGAGCTTCCCTCAGACCAGCCCTAGATAGCAGCTCCAGCCAGCGCCAGTGCCAGTTGCAACCTGAGAAGGAAAACAGACAAACCTGCTCCAAGGAAAGGCCTCCATTGACTCTCCTTGAGTGTTTGAATCCTTCCCTACCACCTGCAGCTTAATCAGAGCATTAGAACAGCATATCACTCAGTAAATCAAGAATCAGAGATCAACTGCAAAGAATCGGATACGGTCAGACGTGATCAGAGCGTCTGACAATGCAATTTGAATTAAAGTGATCGGTCACTGGACTGATCCAGGGCTCGTGGGTCGGTCACCAGACCGATCCACCACTTTGCTGGGACTCCCAGCTGTCGTGGTGACACAAGCCTGATCAGTCACCAGATCGATCAGAGTGAATCCTGATCGGTCACCAGACCGATCAGATGGCTCCCTAATCGATCAGGTTCTAGCCTGATCGGTTATAAGACGGAGTCCGCGACCCTTGATCATTCACCAGAATGGTCTGAACAGTGATCCCGATCGGTCACCAGACCGTTCAGGAGCTGATCAGTGGGGGAACTCAACTCAATGAGTGCTTCCTGATCGGTCACCAGACCGATCAGAAACAAGGCAGTGAGGAAGCTGCCTACTCCCTGATCGGTCACCGGACCGATCAGGAGTCCCACAGCAGGTTCCCAACCTCACTGTGTGCTCCCTGATCGGTCACCAGACCGATCAGTCATTGCTGGATTAGTCACCGGACCGATCCACGAAGGAGCAGCGTGCCAACTTCCCTGATCGGTCACCAGACCGATCCAGGGACTCAAACCTAGCCCTCCAAGCTAGGATTTCATCCACCTTAGCCCTCCAAGCTAAGGATTTTTCACCTAACCCTCCAAGTTGGGAATTTGCACCTAACCCTCCAAGTTAGTACTTTTCACCTAGCCCTCCAAGCTAGGACTTTTCACCCAACCCTTCCGAATTAGGACTTTTCCAGACCTAGCCCTCCAAGCTAGGACCTGACCCTCCAAGCCAGGATTTTTTCACCTAACCCTCCAAGTTGGGACTTTTCACCTAACCCTCTAAGTTAGGAATTTTCACCCAACCCTTCCGAATTAGAACTTTTCAACACCTAGTCCTCCAAGCTAAGATTTTCCACACCTAACCCTCCAGGTTAGGATTTTTCAACACCTAGCCCTCTAAGCTAGGATTTTCTATACCATGCCTAATCCCTGATCAAGACTTAACCATAATCATAATCATTAACCTAAACTAAAATCGATGTCAACACCAAAATAACAATCAGGGTCAGACTGCATCAACAATGTTGAGTGTTAGTTCATCCAATTTATCCCAGGTGAGTGCTATCCCATCTTCTGTGGGGAATCTAAACCCCATTTGGATGATCAATCATAAGTCCATGTGGGCTTTCAGAAGGGACTCCATTTGACTTCTCCAAAAATTGAAGTTCTCGCCGGATAATAGCGGTGAACAGGCACTGTTCCACTCTTTGTTAGCCATTTTGTTTAAACCTCGTACACAATAGAAACACCAAAATTGTACCAAGACTTGGTCTTGGATTAGTAGTGCGGGAGAAAAAAAACTAGCACAAAAAAGTGTTGCAAGAATTTCGAGGTAAAAATAGTAATAAAATAATAAAAAAATTTTGACAAATTTTTGAAAATGTTGGCTTTATCAATTCTGATTTATGATGAAAAAGTAAGACTTCAATGTTTGGGAGAAAAATTTGCTCGAATTAAGGTAGCACGAATTTTGAAAAAAATATTAAAATAATAATAAAAAAAAGTTATGACAAATTTTTAAAACTTGATCGTTATATCAATTCTGACTTATGGTGAAAAAATAAGAATTCAAAATTGAAAAAAGGCAGAAGAATATTTTAAACCCACCCACAGATATTATTTAGTTGAAATAAAAAGTGAAAAAGATCGAGTGGTGTTGCACCAACCTCGATTAACGAGGAAGAAATGAAATAAAATTAAAAATTTCATAATTCCGAAAAACTCATAAATTGGTGGTTGCACCAAATTTTAGCCACCCGCTCTGATACCACTTGTTGGATCAGAGAAAAACGATAGAGGGGGGGTGAATATCGTTAAAACTTTTTCCGATTAAGAAAAGAGTAAATGCAGCGGAAACAAATCAATCACACAGGAACACAAGTAGTTTTTTACTTGGTTCGGAGTCGCGGTCGGCTCCTACTCCAAGGCCCATGGTCCTTGACCGTTTACTTTGGGCAATTCTATAATCGCGCAAAAGGTTTGCAAGTTTAAGTACAAGAATATCTCGGTAAATGAAAATAGCTACACTTTTCGTTACCGACGCCCGATGTGGATCGTATTTTAGAGCAGAGGGTCGTCATCGGCGCTGGAATCTCAAAGTCGGAGTTTGCTGGGGCATAGCGCTTGAACAAAAAGTTTTGGAGCATTAGAAAGCAGTTGTGTTGAAGCCTTGGGGTCGAGCCCCCTTTTATAGTGCTCATAGGGGCGCCTGATCCGTTGGGGGCACCTGACACGTGCCTTCATCTGCGAGAACCTTTATCCACAGCTCGGCCAGCGCTTATCCCCTTCGACTCTGCACCTGGTCTGACTGTGGCGCCCGGGACCTCTTGGGTGCCTAGGTTGACCTGGTTCATTGGCTTCGTGGTAGATTTGCTTCGATGGTTTGTTTGGCTTTGACATTGGGCGCCCGGGACCTCCAGGGCGCCTAGCCCAGTGTGGTTTCGAAGCGTTCTTGCTTCTTTGCTATTTTAGCTTTGACCTTGGGTGCCCGGGACCTCTCGGGCGCCTAGCCCAGTAAACCACCCGACTCCTTTGGGGCGTCTGTGCTACAGAAACACAATCTTCGATCCCTGCAACCAAGGTTAGTTCTAACACAAACAAAGCAAAAGTGTTAGTCATTATTTACAACCGTAGCTGTCTTGGAGTTTTGCCCAGCTTTACTCACCAAGTCTTCGTGCCCAATCCGCGACCAGATCTTAGTGCCCAGCTTTACTCACCAGGTCTTCGGTGCCCAACCCTCGGCCAGGACTTAGTGCCCAATTCCTCGAACCAGGTCTTCGATGCCCAGCTCTCGGCCAGGACTTAGTGCCTAGTCCACGACCAGGACTTATTGCCCAACCTTATGTCAGGACTTAGTGCCCAATTCTTAGAACCAAGACTTCGTGCCTAGTGTTCCTAGGACTTTTCCTACACACTTGAGTAACATCGTTAGAGCAACAATAATACTTAACTTTGAACCCTTTGCCAATATCAAAACAAGGTTCGATATGGTGCTTCCAGCACCAACACTTAGTGCCCTCCTTCCGAGCAGGTCATCGGTGCCCAGCCCTTTGCTAGGACTTAGTGCCCAACCTATAATCAGGACTTAGTGCCCAATTCTTCGAACCAGGACTTATTGCCTAGGTTTACTAGGACTTTGATTCATTTTGTTACTCCTCTTTTAACTCCCCTTCCTTTGTTCAATGTATCACTGACTTAAGTATATTGTCAAACATTAAAACACTCAAAGGAGGACATCACTGATGCAACTTACACCAACAGGATCATCCTGTCAAGGTCAGCAAGCCCCAGGAGAATCTAGATTTAGGTCATTAGAATGTAAAAAATGATTTGAGGAAAATGAATTTGTGGTAATGAATTGTAGGTACTTGAATAAGACCTACATTCAAGAGAAGTCACCCCAGGTCACTGAGATGATCACCCACTTTGGCATAGAACAACTAGTGTATTGTCAACATGACATTAATGTTGACTTATGCAAGGAATTCTATGCAAAATTGACATGCATTGACTCTGACAATAATCTTTATGAGTCAAGAATAGCCGGAGTCACCATTTCTTTTTCCGCCATGGTCTTGGCTATGTTTCTAGAGTGTCGGGCATCCAACAATGTACACACCTATTTTCCTAATGTTGTTGAGCCTTTTGAGTTCCCTGACGTTACCATCGACAAAATTCATTTACATTATTTTAGGAGGCATAGGCATGCGTCTGAGCGCATTTTTGATGCAAAGCCTATGAGTCCCTTCAGCCACGTGTTGTACAAGATTGTGTTAGAGTGTCTCCTACCCATCGTCACCAAGGGGAGGGCAAGGATCAGATTACCTCACCTAGTGATGATGTATGCCCTTGAGAGGAGGCTGGATATAGATGTCTCTCTCCATGTATTTACCTCCATTTGCTATTTTTCCCAAAGTGTTAATGGGAAAATCTACATGCCATTTTGCCACGTTCTGACCGAGTTCTTTCAGCTATAGTTCGGTATTCGTGTCACTAGTGGTCAGGTCAGGCACCTGTCCAAGGACTATGATCAGATTGGCACACGCCAACTGTCCTTGGCAGGCATTGAGAGTCGATAGGGGGCATTTGTATGGAGACAACGTCTAAAGTCATCCAACTCGGATGAGGAGCCTGCTCCAGGAGTTACACACGAGGAGTTTACTCAGCTCCGATCGGAGGTTCATGGCCTCTGGGAGGACCTCCAGAGCTATCAGCAGCAGCAGCTGAGATTCCAGGAGACCATTCAGGGGGAGTTCCAGGGTTCCGGAGTAGACAGGACGAGATGTGCAAGATGCTGCGGCAGATGCATCTCTCATATCAGACCCCTCCTCCTCCTCCTCCTCCTCCTCCTCCAGGCGACGACGACATGATCTGATGGGATGGACAGCGTTTAGAGAGACTTAGTGTTGAGAGCATTTTTATTTGATGCATTCTTATATCTCTCAAACACTCTTTATTCTGAAAATTGTATCCTTTTGATGACTTCAGGGCTTTAGCCCCTGCTACTTTCTTATGTTTTCTTTCATGACTATTTTTTTATGGTTTTATGTCATGATTTGAATTTGACTTGCATTATTCTTTTCATGTTATGATACATGGTTTAAGTTTTGAAACTAGTAAACTATATTGATGATATGCTATGGTTTTCGAGTTAAAAAACTTTATCTATGCTTTCATGATATATTTTGAAATCTCATATGGATTGTTTTGCCTAAAGTTATTGATTGTATTGAATTGCCAAGAATTTCTATAGATAAGGGCATGGGAAAGAATTCTTCATAATCATCTAGAGATAAGAGATAAAGAGGGGGAGCTTTTGTCAAAATGAGAAATGTATATGGAAAAGGGGATAGTTAAGAACCATTCTATGTGTGGAATGTGAGTGAACAAGGTTAGTAAACACATAGGAGGGTGAAGAGATGTTAAAGTTGATACAAATTGTCATGTTTTTGAGAAAAGTCGGGTTTGTACCAAAAGTCAAGCACGTTTGATATTTTTCAAGAAAATATATTTTTCTAGGGTAGGGTATACTCTAACAAACGTGTTTGCAAAATTTCACATTTTTTGAATTTTTTGAAATTTCTTACGCGTTTCTGAATTTCTGCTGGAAATTCAAAAACCGTCGTATCAGTCGAATGCCCCAGGGGCAGTCGACTGGTAGTGTGGACAGAATGCGATTTTATGATTTCTGAGGGGGTTTTCAAAAATCTGGTTGAGTTCTATTTGGCACCAAGGGTAGGATTGCTTGGGGCAATCTTTTGATGGTGTCAAAGGGGGAGCACTTAGGTGTTAAGTTAGGTTTGAGTTAAAACTTAACTATGGTTGTTATATGACATTTGGCAGTTAAGTTGGGATAACTTAACCAGTTGTTGTGAGTGGAGTTAAGTTGGGAGAAGTTAACTTGGTATGGGCATGAGAATTGAAAAATGGGAGAAAGCATAGGTTAAGGGGGAGGTTGTCTCTTGTTTGTTATGCTTTGTTGTTCAATTACTATTACTATTGTTATTGTTATTGTTGTTATGTTTACCTAACTTAACATATTGCCACACATCAAAAAGGGGGAGATTGTTGGGGCAATCAACCCTGAGATGATCTGGACGATCATGGTGTTTTGATGTGTGCGTCCAATATGGTTAAGTTAGGATTTGTGTTGGACTAATATGTGTATATGAGTGTGCAGGTGTACAGGTACACATGGACTTGGTTGATGGCTTTAGGTGAAGGATGGTATGGAGGCAAGCTGGAGGGTTGCATGCGCATCCGAGGGACCGTTGGTTAGCAGGGGCGATGAGTCGAGTGACGCGGACTTCGAGGCGTACGTGAAGGGTGGCATGGAGGCAAGCTGGAGGCTTGCGTGCGCATCCGAGGGACGAGGGCCGAAGATGAAGAGAGCGTGAAGGCAACAGTCGAGGCGGCTGGTGAAGAGTCAACTAGGTTGTAAGGGTCTGAGTATGAGTGTTTGTACTCAGTAACTAAATCGGGAGGGTTCGAGTGCGGAGTGGCATGTACTCGGGGAGTGTAACCCTAGGCTTAGGTGTGTACCAGTCGACTGGCCCATGGGCAGTCGACTGGTGTTGACTGGGGCAGCTACTGGATTAGAACGCTGTATTGTAACGGTCGAATCTGAGTAGGATCAGTCGACTGCCCCAGGGGCAGTCGGCTGGTAGCGGTTGTTTCGGACTCGAGCTATATTTAAAGGAGTGCTCGTTTCCTACTTTCCTTCCTTGGCGAAACTTGCTTGGTCAAAGCTAGTTAGTAGCCTTGTGATCTTAGGTAGTGTCCAGAGTTTGTGGAAAGGTTTCTCCACCTACAAGGAGCTACGCGATCTAGCCAGAGGTGCTCTGGGGAATTATCCACCGACGGATTAGGTATCGCCCACCTTACAGGTAGCCGTGGAGTAGGAGTTTATCTCCGAACCACGTAAATCGTAAGTGTTTTTCATAGTTGGTTTTAGTTTTACTTTAGATTTCCTCTTGCGCAACTAACCGTGTAGGAAGAACGATTCAAAAAGTGCTATTCACCCCCCCCCCTCTAGCAACTGGAACGATCTTACAGTGTGTTCCTTGGGAATGCATTTAGTGTATACTTGATTAGGTCACGGTTCTCAACCTTGTGACCTATTGTATGCAGCCCATTCATCAGCTCCTAAATTCTGGCATGGAGCTATGCTGCTGATTCTCCTTCGTTCATCTTAATCGTGTAGAGTCTGTTCAGCAACAGATCTCTTTTGCTAATCCTGGTGTCGGAGGTGCCTTCGTGCAACTCGATCAGCTTGTTCCAAAGCTCTTTGGCACTGTTGAAAGGTCCCACCCAGTTCAGTTCTTCCTTGGTCAAACCGCATTGCAAAGTCTGGGTTGCCTTTGCATCAGCCTCGATCTTCTTCTTCAGCGAGGCGTCCCATTCGGTATAGTGTTGCGCCACTCCTTCTGCATTCTTGGGAATTTCCAACCCAGATTGGATAATTATCCACATGTCCACCTGAGCTTTCAGGTAGACTTCCATCCTGCTTTTCCAGTAGGAGAAATCCTATCCACTGAAAAGAGGTGGTCTGGCAGTGTTGAATCCCTCTTGCATGACCATTTGAATTTGTAACTGAAAGATTAAAGACACAAAACCTTGTTGCAAGACTAAGTCTTGGATTAGTAGTGCGGGAAGAAAATATAATAGCGAAAAAAATCGAGTGGTGTTGCGCCAACCTCAATTAACGAGAAAGATTGAAGAAAAAAAATTAAAAATTTTCGTAAATCTGAAAAAAAAAACTTTTAAACTGGTGGTTGCACCAAGTTTGAACCACCCGCTCTGATATCACTTGTTGGATCGGAGAAAATCGATAGAGGGGGGTGAATATCGATCGAAGAATTTCGGATTAAAAGTTAGAGTGATTGTGCAGCGGAAAAACAAAATCAATGCTAACAAGTTTCTTTTACTTGGTTCGGAGCCTAGATCGACTCCTACTCCAAAGCCCATGGTCCTTGACCGTTTACTTTGGGTAATTCTATAATTCGTGCAAATAAGTACAAGAATAGAATATAGAATTGAGTACAGTACTTTAACACAATTTATACCGATGACGGAAAAGTAATGAAATCTGAGCCACGGGTCGTCGTTGTAACGCCCCGAAATTTCCCATATGAAATATTAGGAAATATATAAATTCATGAATATGAAATATGGTGAAATTCATGAAATAGTATCATGAAATATTATAAAATATTATGAATTCATAAATATGAAATATTATAGAATTCATGAAATAGTATCATGAAATATTATGAAATATTATGAATTCATAAATATGAAATATTATGGAATTCATGAAATAGTATCATGAAATATTATGAAAATATTGTGAAATCATGGAATATAATTAATATTATGAAATTTCATGATGGGCTTGGCTTAATGGGCTTTGATATGGATTAGTGCAAAATGTGATAAAAAGGAGGAAGCAAGGATTGAACCTTGAACCTCCTAGTTGCATTCACCATGTCATAACCAATGAACCAAGCCATGTTTCTTGTTAGAGAAGGAGAAACATGCTTGTTAAAAGCTAGGGAGGTGAAGAGACATGTCTTTTCATGAGAAAAGTATAAATAAGAGAAGTTGGAATAACTTCCCCTTTCTCTTCTTCTTCCTCTTCACTTCTCCACCGAAACTCAAGCTTTCCCCTTCTCCATTTTCGAAAAAGAAAACCTAGGGTTTCAACCTTAGGGGTTTGGAAGGAAGGAGATCTCACCCAAGGACCTTGCTCTCTCTACTAGGGCCAAGGGTTCTATAGAAGTACTAGGAAGGAGAACACTCACCTTCCTTCAACCAAAGGCATCTTAAGAAGTTAGAGAAGGAGAAAATCAAGTGAAAGGATGTAAGTATCCCCTCGCCTGCAGTGTAATAGTTCTTGAATGTGGTATCCTTTAACATGTTGTAAACAAAAACCTAGGGTTTTTGTCCTTGTATGTTTCGGCCACCCCCCCCCCCCTTAGGGGAAGGCCTTGTTTTCTTTTGTTACATGATTAGACCCTTGACACTTAGGGAATATGTGTATATTGATTTCCTTCATGATAGTTGAACAAAAGGGAAGAAGAACTAGGGTTTTGGTTCTTGTAAGATTCGGCCACCCCCTTAGGGGAAGGCCTTGTTCTCTTTTGTTACATAATTAGACCCTTGGAACTTAGGATATATGTATATGTGTGGTTTATGCAAATGTTGTGAACAAAACCTAGGGTTACACCCTTGTGTAGGTTTCGGCCAACACCCAAGAAGGGACCTTGGTTACCCCTAGATGCATGTGAAGACCCCTTGGAATTTAGAGTATACCTATATGTTGTGTCCCTACATTTTTGTGATAGCAAAACCTAGGGTTTTGAACTTGGATGGGTTTCGGCCAAGGCTTAGAAAAAGGGGTTAGTGAGGGTTGAATTATCCTACAATATATCCATGTTTAAGACTAAGTATATAAGGTGTTTGAATAAATGTATGTGTGAATGATTAATGCAAAAGTCCTAATATTTCCCTACTCTTGATGTTTCGGCCAACCCACTAGGACTAGGGTTTGTAAAAGTCAAACTACCCTATGATATATGTTTATGGTTGGGGATGATCACATGTATATGTATGTGGTGTTAAATGGAATGGTTGATGAGGAAACCTTAATTGTTAGCATGCTTTGATATGTTTATGTATGAGGTGTTTTAAATGAGATGTCTGATTGAAATCTTAATTGATAGCATGCTACCACTTTCTACGATATGAGTATGACCTATGTGACCAAAGCTTGTCAGGTCTAAGGTAGGTTAAGTGGTTGAAATATGATGTATGATGAAATATGATGACCATGTATGAAATGTGATGTATATATGAACATGTATGACATATGATGCATGTATGAACATGTATGAAATATGATGAATATATGAACATGTATGAAATATGATGTATGTATGAACATGCCTTATAGCCCATGGGGCACACTTATGAAATTGCATGTGATATGTTAAAATGCTTGAAGGGATACTCAAATAGTATGGGATCAAGAGCACCCGAATGTGTGGTGTGTCCCTAGGGGATCTAGAGCACCCTTGAAGAGTGGTGTGTCCCATAAGAGTAAATATGGAGTATTCCTTAGCATATATGTAACAGCATGATAAGTATTTTACTTTTAAGTTGTGTACCCGACTCGGAAGGGGGTCGTTAAATAAATCCGGGGTGCATGTTAACGTGGCTCCGGTAGGACGGAAGGGTCCTACTCTAATGACTTGGTGGCTCGCTACCCCAATTCATTAGGGAACGCGCAATAGTTCCGCGCGATAGTTGGTACACAACAGGGCCCGATATGATATGGATGTATTTTTAAGTAATACCATTATGGAATTGTTTTGAAAACATTCATTGAAAGCATTTGTTATATGAGAAGAGTATGCTTAGGTACTTGATACTGCATGCTTAGAAACTTAGATGTTTTATATATGCTTTGATGAACTTATACTTATGATTGATTATGTGTACATGTTATATTCTTTCGCACGGATTTTGCGAGTAGGACAGGATCCTTACTAAGCATTGTGCTTACTAGTTTATGTGTTGTCTTATGCTGCAGATAACACTTAAATGGAAGGAAGAGGCAGGAGGCTGAAGATGTGTGGGGTGGTGGCTCGGGAAGAAAGATTTCTATATCTACATATTTATGCTTATGTTATGCTCCTTGACAATGAATGATAGTGATTAGGATTGATATTGCATGATAATAGTTACACTTGGAATTTTCATATACTTGATTTATTGGATTATATTATGGTGTGAACCTATCATGTTATATAATGTCACTTAATAATTTTTGCAAGCATGCTTAGTACCTAGTTCTCTTAAGCCCTTGCTTTGTTGTTTTAATGTCATGCTAGGAGATAGAAATAGAAAAAAAAATATTACTATATGATTGAATGTACGTAACCCCGCCCCGAGAGTAGATATAAGGGCGGGCGTTACAAGTTGGTATCAGAGCCGATTTCCCCTCCACCACACACACATCAAGCTTCTTCCTGCCGCTTCCAAGTAAGAAATCCTAACTCGCTTATATTATTTCATGTACAGTAATGATATTAATAGAGATGGTTTATGCTTGCATAATATAGAGATGATATATGCTTGCATGAGATATAGATGATTATGCTTGCATAATATAGAGATGATTTATGCTTGCATAACAAATGAAAGTAGTGATAATTCTTATGTTATTTTAATTATCACCTGTATGATAGACATGGCTAGAAGACGTAGCAATCGGGGTAACGAGACAGTACCCCCACCTGATATGATGCAAGTGATCACAGATCTGCAGCGTCAGGTCACTGAACAACAGCAGATAATAAACACTCTGAGGACCCAGCAGGGGAACACTGCAACCCCGCAGGGAAGTCAGAATGTAATACCTACTGAGCCTCTAACTGCACAGGCACCCCCGGACACTCCGGCCCGGGGAGCCCGACAGGAGGCCTATTTGATTCAGTGGCAGAGACTGAAGCCGGAAAAGTTCTCGGGCACCTGCGAGCCCTGGGATGTTCAGGCCTAGCTCAAGACAGTTGAGAGCACAGTGGAATTATTATACTGGCCTGAGCATAAGAAAATTAAATGTGTCTCATTCTGCCTCACTGGCGACGCCAGGATGTGGTGGGAACGGGTAAAGGCTAGAAGATCAGTGGACCAGATGAAGTGGAAGGACTTTGAGTCCGAATTTCTAGAGGAATTCTTTAATATGCGAGTCACAAACAGGCACTTTGATGAGTTCACTGAATTCCGGCAGGGAAATCTCTCAGTCAACGATGCCGTTAAGCAATTTAACAGACTGGCACGATTATGTCCGGAGTTGGTCAGTACAGAGAAAGAAAGGGTCAGATTAATGCTCAAGATGCTCAGGCCCGAGATAGCTCTGAATGTGGCTGGTGGCGTTAATAGGCCCCAGACCGCAGAGGAGCTGTTCAGCAGCGCCCTTATTACTGAGCATTATCTAAAGAAGATGAACCCGCAGTGCCAACCACTGACCGCCAGCAAGTGTCAGGATCAGTCGGGAGGTCAGAAACCTCCGAATAGCAACCCCCACTGGAAGGAGAACCAAAATGGAAAGAGAAAGCCAGGGGATAAATCTGCCAGTGGTTATTTAGGCAAGAAGCCTAAATATCCCCAATGTGCTAATTGTGGGAAGATGCACCAAGGGACATGCCTTTTAGGCGCTAGGAGATGCTATACTTGCGGAAAGGAAGGACACATGGCCAGAGAGTGTCCTGCTGCAGCCAAAGCACCTCAGCCGCAATATGATCAGTACAAAGGTGCTCCTCCCCAATTACACCGGATGCAGGCAGCTATAGATGGTACTCACATATGCCAGGGGAGATTAGAGGCCCCGCCTGCCACAACAAACGCCAGGGTTTTCTCTCTTACGAAAGAAGACATGGCGACTGCCTCTACCGTTGTCACAGGTCAGATATTTATTTACAGTCAGTATGTTACTGCTTTATTTGACACTGGGGCAACGCATTCGTTTATCTCTATGCAATATGCCAAAAGAAATAATATGTCACTGCAAGATTTGGACTGCAAATTTCTGACAGCACTTCCCTCGGGTGAGGTGATGCCCTCTACCCAAATACTATGTGCCGCACCAATCAGAATCGCAGATAGGGAACTCTACTGCGATCTGATAGTGCTTGATATGTCAGATTATGATGTGATATTGGGAATGGATTTCTTGAACAAATATGACGCCTCCATTGAGTGGCGGAAACGAAGAGTTATCTTCCGACCTGAGGCGGAAATTCTGTTCGAGTTTATCGGAGAGCCGAAGGAGAGGACAAGTAAATTCTTGTCGGCTCTGAAAGCAAGAAAGATGTTAGAAAAAGGATGCTCTGGATTTCTAGCTCATGTGGTTGATACCAGTCCTACAGAGGGGCCAAAGCTAGAAGACGTCAAGGTTGTATGCAATTACCCAGAGGTATTTCCCGATGACTTACCAGGGTTAGCACCTGAAAGAGATATAGAATTTGCAATTGAGTTGGTTCCTGGTACCAACCCTATTTCTAAGGCACCGTACCGTATGGCGCCGACAGAATTAAAGGAGTTGCAAGGACAGTTACAGGAGCTACTTGACAAGGGATTCATCCGCCCTAGTCATTTTCCTGGGGAGCTCCCGTACTGTTTGTAAAAGAAAAGAAGGATGGGTCGATGCGAATGTGTATCGACTATCGGGCACTGAATAATGTGACTATCCAGAACAGGTACCCTCTACCCCGGATAGATGACCTGTTCAGATCTTAGACCGGGAAGTTAAAAAGCTAAGGAACAAGGAAGTACCCTTAGTAAAGGTTCTGTGGCGGAACGAACGATTCGAAGAAGCCACGTGGGAACGAGAGGAGGCAATGCGATTAAAGCATACGGAATTATTTTAAAGTTCGGGACGAACTTTTTATAAGGTAGGGAGGATTGTAACGCCCCGAAATTTCCCATATGAAATATTAGGAAATATATAAATTCATGAATATGAAATATGGTGAAATTCATGAAATAGTATCATGAAATATTATGAAATATTATGAATTCATAAATATGAAATATTATGGAATTCATGAAATAGTATCATGAAATATTATGAATTCATAAATATGAAATATTATGAAATTCATGAAATAGTATCATGAAATATTATGAAAATATTGTGAAATCATGGAATATAATTAATATTATGAAATTTCATGATGGGTTTGGCTTAATGGGCTTTGATATGGATTAGTGCAAAATGTGATAAAAAGGAGGAAGCAAGGATTGAACCTTGAACCTCCTAGTTGCATTCACCATGTCATAACCAATGAACCAAGCCATGTTTCTTGTTAGAGAAGGAGAAACATGCTTGTTAAAAGCTAGGGAGGTGAAGAGACATGTCTTTTCATGAGAAAAGTATAAATAAGGGAAGTTGGAATAACTTCCCCTTTCTCTTCTTCTTCCTCTTCACTTCTCCACCGAAACTCAAGCTTTCCCCTTCTCCATTTTCGAAAAAGAAAACCTAGGGTTTCAACCTTAGGGGTTTGGAAGGAAGGAGATCTCACCCAAGGACCTTGCTCTCTCTACTAGGGCCAAGGGTTCTATAGAAGTACTAGGAAGGAGAACACTCACCTTCCTTCAACCAAAGGCATCTTAAGAAGTTAGAGAAGGAGAAAATCAAGCGAAAGGATGTAAGTATCCCCTCGCCTGCAGTGTAATAGTTCTTGAATGTGGTATCCTTTAACATGTTGTAAACAAAAACCTAGGGTTTTTGTCCTTGTATGTTTCGGCCACCCCCCCTTAGGGGAAGGCCTTGTTTTCTTTTGTTACATGATTAGACCCTTGACACTTAGGGAATATGTGTATATTGATTTCCTTCATGATAGTTGAACAAAAGGGAAGAAGAACTAGGGTTTTGATTCTTGTAAGATTCGGCCACCCCCTTAGGGGAAGGCCTTGTTCTCTTTTGTTACATAATTAGACCCTTGGAACTTAGGTTATATGTATATGTGTGGTTTATGCAAATGTTGTGAACAAAACCTAGGGTTACACCCTTGTGTAGGTTTCGGCCAACACCCAAGAAGGGACCTTGGTTACCCCTAGATGCATGTGAAGACCCCTTGGAATTTAGAGTATACCTATATGTTGTGTCCCTACATTTTTGTGATAGCAAAACCTAGGGTTTTGAATTTGGATGGGTTTCGGCCAAGGCTTAGAAAAAGGGGTTAGTGAGGGTTGAATTATCCTACAATATATCCATGTTTAAGACTAAGTATATAAGGTGTTTGAATAAATGTATGTGTGAATGATTAATGCAAAAGTCCTAATATTTCCCTACTCTTGATGTTTTGGCCAACCCACTAGGACTAGGGTTTGTAAAGGTCAAACTACCCTATGATATATGTTTATGGTTGGGGATGATCACATGTATATGTATGTGGTGTTAAATGGAATGGTTGATGAGGAAACCTTAATTGTTAGCATGCTTTGATATGTTTATGTATGAGGTGTTTTAAATGAGATGTCTGATTGAAATCTTAATTGATAGCATGCTACCACTTTCTACGATATGAGTATGACCTATGTGACCAAAGCTTGTCAGGTCTAAGGTAGGTTAAGTGGTTGAAATATGATGTATGATGAAATATGATGAACATGTATGAAATGTGATGTATATATGAACATGTATGACATATGATGCATGTATGAACATGTATGAAATATGATGAATATATGAACATGTATGAAATATGATGTATGTATGAACATGCCTTATAGCCCATGGGGCACACTTATGAAATTGCATGTGATATGTTAAAATGCTTGAAGGGATACTCAAATAGTATGGGATCAAGAGCACCCGAATGTGTGGTGTTTCCCTAGGGGATCTAGAGCACCCTTGAAGAGTGGTGTGTCCCATAAGAGTAAATATGGAGTATTCCTTAGCATATATGTAACAGCATGATAAGTATTTTACTTTTAAGTTGTGTACCCGACTCGGAAGGGGGTCGTTAAATAAATCCGGGGTGCATGTTAACGTGGCTCCGGTAGGACGGAAGGGTCCTGCTCTAATGACTTGGTGGCTCGCTACCCCAATTCATTAGGGAACGCGCAATAGTTCCGCGCGATAGTTGGTACACAACAGGGCCCGATATGATATGGATGTATTTTTAAGTAATACCATTATGGAATTGTTTTGAAAACATTCATTGAAAGCATTTGTTATATGAGAAGAGTATGCTTAGGTACTTGATACTGCATGCTTAGAAACTTAGATGTTTTATATATGCTTTGATGAACTTATACTTATGATTGATTATGTGTACATGTTATATTCTTTCGCACGGATTTTGCGAGTAGGACAGGATCCTTACTAAGCATTGTGCTTACTAGTTTATGTGTTGTCTTATGCTGCAGATAACACTTAAATGGAAGGAAGAGGCAGGAGGCTGAAGATGTGTGGGGTGGTGGCTCGGGAAGAAAGATTTCTATATCTACATATTTATGCTTATGTTATGCTCCTTGACAATGAGTGATAGTGATTAGGATTGATATTGCATGATAATAGTTACACTTGGAATTTTCATATACTTGATTTATTGGATTATATTATGGTGTGAACCTATCATGTTATATAATGTCTCTTAATAATTTTTTTGCAAGCATGCTTAGTACCTAGTTCTCTTAAGCCCTTGCTTTGTTGTTTTAATGTCATGCTAGGAGATAGAAATAGAAAAAAAAATATTACTATATGATTGAATGTATGTAACCCCGCCCCGAGAGTAGATATAAGGGCGGGCGTTACAGTCGTTGCCGCTTGAGAAGTGAGCACGGGGCTTTCTGGAGCAGAGCGCTTGGGGAAAACAGTTGGAAGAAGTTGTACTGAAGCCTTGGGGGTGAACCCCCTTATATAGCAGCCATAGGGGCGCCTGTATCGATGGGGGCGCCTGACACGTGGCCTCTCCTGCGAGAATTCCAATCCGCAGGCTCGGTCAATGCTTATCCCCTTCACTGGGGTGCCTAGGCTGATGGGGGCGCCTATGTTAACACTGGCGCCTGAGCTGACTTGGTCCAGAGGCTTCGTGGCAGTTTGCTTCGATGTTTTGTTTTTGCCCTTGAACTGAGGCGCCCGTATCCATACGGGCACCTAGCCCAGTGAGGCGCCTCACTCCATTGAGGCGCCAGAGCTACAGAAACCCGTTCCTTCATTCCCTGCAACCAAGGTTAATTCCAAAACACACAAAGCAAGACTGTTAGAGATTATTTACAGCCTTAGCTGTCTTGGTTCTTACTTCGGGTCTCCCAAATGGAACCCTAGGTCGAACCGATGCCTACTGTTCCCTAGCACGGGTAACGCGTCCTCACTTACTCCTCTCAGGAGAGTTTACCTTTTTTCCAACCGGCTCCTCTGGTTGGACTTTTGCCCAATCCTCTCAATTAGGATTGGGGGTGAACCCCCTTATATAGCAGCCATAGGGGCGCCTGTATCGATGGGGGCGCCTGACACGTGGCCTCTCCTGCGAGAATTCCAATCCGCAGGCTCGGTCAATGCTTATCCCCTTCACTGGGGTGCCTAGGCTGATGGGGGCGCCTATGTTAACACAGGCGCCTGAGCTGACTTGGTCCAGAGGCTTCGTGGCAGTTTGCTTCGATGTTTTGTTTTTGCCCTTGAACTGAGGCGCCCGTATCCATACGGGCACCTAGCCCAGTGAGGCGCCTCACTCCATTGAGGCGCCAGAGCTACAGAAACCCGTTCCTTCATTCCCTGCAACCAAGGTTAATTCCAAAACACACAAAGCAAGACTGTTAGAGATTATTTACAGCCTTAGCTGTCTTGGTTCTTACTTCGGGTCTCCCAAATAGAACCCTAGGTCGAACCGATGCCTACTGTTCCCTAGCACGGGTAACGCGTCCTCACTTACTCCTCTCAGGAGAGTTTACCTTTTTTCCAACCGGCTCCTCTGGTTGGACTTTTGCCCAATCCTCTCAATTAGGTCTTCGTGCTCAATCCGCGACCAGGGCTTCTTGCCCAACTTCCGATCAGGTCTTCGGTGCCCAGCCCTTTGCCAGGACTTCTTGCCTAGTCCTCGACCAGGACTTCTTTGCCCAACTTCCGGTCAGGTCTTCTTGCCCAGTCCTTGACCAGGACTTCTTTCCCAGCCCTCTACCAAGACTTCTTGCCTAATGTTCCTAGGACTTTCCTGCACACTTAGTAAGCTTGTTAGATCACAATGACACATTAACTTCTGAACCCTTTGCCATTATCAAAACTCAGGTTTGACTTTGGTGCTTCCGACACCAACAGAAAGGCGGAAGGGGGAAACGGATCCCTGACTCTATCTGTCCTAAGAAGAAGGTCGAAAAGCTTATAGGAGGCTCCACTGCGTCTGGTCTACCCAGGGGATAAACACCGCCATCTCAGCCGGAATGTCGTAGGTCTCATGGCCTCCTGCAGAGCCTCTGGTCTCACTCTCTAAGAGGCCGACTCGTACCACTCCGCCCGATAACCTTCCATGATTCCTAAGGGAAAAGGCGAGGTGGAGGCGAACTACTTACGATCGAAAGAGCCCTTAAAGAAGAAAATGGAGACGAGGTGCACCCAATCACGCAGTCTGAAGTTGGCCGAACGTCCTCACCTTCCCTTCTTATACCTGGGAAGCCGCCTTCATTAACGCAATAGGGACGAAGCACGTGGAAAGCAAGAAACCGCCGCATCGGGGCTACATCAGAGACAGTCGCCTGACGTGAGCCAGCTACAGCGATGCACAGTAAGAGGTTGTGCAAAGGGTCATTGAAACATGTGGTGAGGGGCATTCATGGAAGGACCCTATCGCCGTCGAGGAGCGCCATGCGCCTTTATAACAGAGGGACAGGTATCATTGCGATACTTCGAAAGCCATAAGATCCTTTAGGGAAGGACAAAACCAAAAGGGATTTCCTAGGGACTGGGAGCAATCTCTACAATCCTAGGACCCCACATTTCTACTAGAGGAGCAGTAGCGGGTACAAAGACCCACAGGGGCGTGGCTTCTTCACTACCACACTAGTCCGATCAGTCAGCCATACTTCTTTCGATCAAACTTGAAGGGAGGGACTTGTGATGGGGTTGAATAGCCTGTGAAGGGCATGTGGGACAAAGAAGCTACGTAGAAAAATGTGACGAGTCTGAGCGACTCCTCTGTTAGAGCTCTCGGGATACTCTCGGGAAGAGAGCCTCCAAGGCCCCTTTCGGGAGATACGCCCTGGAGGATCAAATTAGATAACCCCTCCCGGGATCACCTCGGAAAGCCGGGTCCCGAGATCGCCTCGGAGAAGTAGAGCACCCATGATCGCCCGGACCGGAAGACCCCGAGATTACCTCGGGGAAGCGGAGCCCGAGTAACATTTGACCTCATGTAATGATTCCCCCCTCCTTTCTCGGATCTATGGATAAGCATTCCCATTAAAGTGGGGTCATCATGACCCTTAAATGCAACAACAGGCTGAAACACACGCAAGGACGGCATGGACCATTTCAAAAGCTATCTAGTAACCGCCGAAGGGGGGGACGTGGCATAGATCATGGGGACGCGTCAAGGCAGCCGCCGCAGGTATAAAAGGTAGTTCAACCTCTCCGATAAAGGGGTTATGCTCTCTTCGCTACTCGTACCTTTTTCCTGCTTATTACTCCCCTTCTCCATCGAGGCACTGACTTGAGCGTCGGAGTGGGCTCCACCGGACAACCTCCGGCGTGTTTCCCTAACGCTCGTATTAATCTCGCAAGGCATAGAGTTCCTCCCCTCCTGTCAGCATCCACGCGGGTTGAACCTTGATGACTGGCCATCGACGTCGATTCCTTCCGGAACATATATATAGACACACACACACACACACACACACACACACACACGAGATTTAATAATTCTTCAAAGGGCGCGTAATTTATAAAGTTCACAATTTGAGACATTGGAAGTTTAGATATGATATTTAGACTCCGTATATTATAGTAATTATTTCACGCATTGACGAAAATAGAAAATAATTTTTAAATATCTAAATAGGTATTTATATAGACTTTAGACACTCAACTCCAAGAAAAGAAAAAAAAATTATTTATAAATCACAATTCTTATCTTGTAGAAAAGAAAAGAAATCCTTACTAGAAAAGAAATTAATAAAATAAGATGCTTATTTAGATGAACCATAACCCATAAACACTATAATTATCAAAAATATCCTAAATATCATAAAATAAAAATTATTTAAAATGATTATAAAAAATGTTTTGAAGATCTGAAAAGGAACTAGATAGTGTCTTTTGGATCTAAAACTTGATGATTATAAGTTGTACCATATTAAACGTAGATCTTTAAATTTTATATGCATATGGATAGATAGAATCTGATTCTAAATTTTGAGTAAAAAATTATAACCCGTTAAATAACAAGTACTCCTATATTCATCCTGCATCATGTCTTCTGTTCCGGAAGTGAACGACGGGGATGACAAATCAGAAAAAGCACAACCCATGATGACGACGATGGGAAGAAGATATCGGCGCCTGCGAAGTTAACACGAGCGTAAAGGGGATGCACCGGAAGAGAGGGTACTTGAAGCTTGGCATTCTTATCCCTATGTTGCTCTTTGAGCTCCACTCTTCCGAGTCAGTCTCGGAGTCTTATCTCCCGAGCTGACCTAGGCTTCTTCTTCCATTCTCCCGAGATAGTCTCGGGAGCCCGATCCCCGGTCTGACCTCGGGGCCCTTCCTCCATTCTCCTGAGATAGTCTAGGAATTTCGTTCCCCAGTCTGATCATGAGTCACTGGTTTGGTAGGCCCTACCACGTAGTTTTCCCATGCCACATGTCTCCCCTGATTGCTCATCCCTATCATCTTCTCTTTTTTTTCCTCTAGCACAATTTATGTATACAATATAGTATATTAAAATATTAATTCTTCACATCTTAAAAATCAATAAAATAGAATAATACACGACCAGTTTGATTCAAATCCTTCTGACCTGGTCTGATTCAAATCAAACTCAATATGCGTCTGATTTTTGAAAAACTAGGATCATGTTCTGTAAGTACCCGAGGTAAATTTTGATATGGTCAACCGAGTCAAGTTGGTCCTGTTGTGTTTTGAACCCTATGTCTAAGTGTACAGAAACTTAGGAGCGTAGGAAGTCAAGCAGAAGACGTAGCAGTCGAGAAAGATGACATAGGAAGGGAGTTGACGGGCTCACTGAATCCGATGGATGTGGATTTCTGCGGAAGAGTATGTTAGTGGAGCGAGAAGGATGCGCACCACATACGAGGGACGAGTAACCAGGAGGAAGCTCGCTCAAGGAGAAGGCCAGAGGAGGGTTCGAGTGAGTCCAACTCTAGAAGGCTTGGAAATCACCCAAGAAGATCCGCTGGAGACTTCTCAGCAAAAAGCTGACCAAAAGTCACTCGGACGCTTGAGAGCACTCGGACACCCATGAATGAGGGCGCCGAGAAGTGATTTTATCCATGACTCGTCATTTGCGAATGTTGCGAAGCGGATAAACTTCCAAGCCACGTGTTAGGCACTCCCAAGCACTCAGGCGCCATTATTCTTCCTTGTCAACATTCGGATAGAGTTACCAGAGTATAAATAGTCCCCAGAGCTCAATTCCAAAACATCCATTCAATTATAAATGAATTCTTTTTTGTTTCACTGTTTTTCTGAGCTTTTCATCATCTAAGAGGTTTCTCCGCTTGAAAGAGTTATTAGGAGAATCGAGCTATATTTTACCTTGGATTAGCAACCTTCCTGGTTGCAAACCAAGTAACTATCTGACCTCTTTCCTTTTTGATTTAATTCATGTTGATGTTATTTTTTTTATTGTGAACTAACTGTCATCTTTGTTGAGCAAGAACAAAAGATAGTCTTATATTTGCAAGGGCAATTCACCCCCCCTATCTTGCCGATCGCTCAATCACCAATAAGTGGTATCAGAGCAAGGATGCTTCAGAAGGATTAACCGCCATCTGAAGCAAATTATAAAATGGTCTGACTGATCATCTACCCGTCAAAGTTCGAGGTGGAGTTTAAGACGAAAGCCTCTGGACAAAAAAGGAGCAAGCAGATTTTGTGACAAATGGGAAAACAAAGTTCCATTTGTTGACCGTACTACTTGCGCAAGAAGTCAACCGAATCGGAAATTACCGATCGATAAAGGAACTTTGGGAAAAGTTTTTGGAACTTCACGAAGGTACCTCCGAAGCCAAACTAGCAAAAAAAGACATACTTCAGAATCAACTCAACAATCTCTGAATGTAAGAAGGAGAGTTAGTAGCCCAATTGCATGCAAAACTTAAGGAGTTAATCATCGGACTCAACAACCTCGGAGAGTCGGTAAGTAATAGGGGCATATAAAGGTATGCATTAAATGTCTTCCCAAGGAGCCTGAACTGAACTTTTTATAATAGACGTCTACTACATCTCTAAGGATCTTGAGGTAAGTACCTTAGAGAAACTATATTCAACTTTAGAACTTTACAAATCTCAATGCGCAGGAAAGAGTAAAACAGACAACATCGCCCTAAGCATGACGAGAATCCGACACAAGGAGAAATCTTCAGAAGATGAAGAAGACACGGCATACATGGTAAGGAAATTGTCTAAGTATTTTAAAGCTTAAAGGTTAAATAAAGTGCAGAGTAAGAAGTAAAGGAAGATCCATTGCTACAACTGTTAGGAAGAAGGGCATATCAAAGAAAACTGCTCAAAGCTAAAAGCAAACAAACCTAATAAGGTGAAACATAAGAATCTGAAGGCCAGATAGGATGAATCATCATCATAGATGAGTCTGATATGATGGAACAAGATGGACTTGCACTGCTGGCTTCACACCAAGAAGAAGAAAGCATCAATGAAGGAGGAGCCACATTAGACGATAGCAGCGACGAAGGGGGAGCTTCAAACTTTGAAAGAGATATGGTAAGTGAAGTATGCTTTCTACCATCTGATCAACTCTATTTAGGTATAAAGGCTATGATGAAGTCAATTTATAAATTAAAAAATAAAAATACAGACTTGAAAAAATAACTAGCATCTGGATGCCCATTAGAAATGTCTGATAAATTGAGATTAGAAAATGAAACTTAAAGACACAAATCAAGAAATTGGGAAGTATTTGTAGAAATTCAAATTATTGTCAAAATTCAAAATTTCAATTTTCTGGAAAATTTCAATTTTCTGGAAAACATAATTTTCTGGAAAATTTCAATGCTCTGAGCGTCACAAGCAGATACCAGTCGGATCCAGGAATGGATCATTGGGCGGCTGTCAAGACAATCCTTAAGTACTTAAGAAGAACTAAGGATGTGTTCCTAATATATGGAGAAGGAGATATGGTAATACGTGGGTATACAGATGTCAGTTTCCAGACAGATAAGGATGACTTCAAATCTCAGTCTGGATACGTATTTACTTTGAATGGAGGCGCAATAAGTTGGAAGAGTTCCAAACAAGACACCATAGCGGATTCTACCACGGAAGCGGAATATATCGCAGCTTCGGAAGCAGCAAAGGAAGCAGTCTGGATCAAGAAGTTTGTCTCCGAACTTGGTGTGGTTCCAACCATTGATGAAGCAGTGCCAGTTTACTGCGACAACAATGGAGCTATTGCACAAGCAAAGGAACCAAGGTCTCATCAACGATCCAAACACGTGCTTCGCTGCTATCATCTGATCAGAGAGATTATAAGTAGGAATGATATACAAATTGAGAAAATTCCCACTGAAAGGAATTTAGCGGATCCATTAACTAAGGCCTTACCTCAAAGCAAGTTTGAGGGTCATGTTAGAGCTTGTGGTATTGGATACCGTAGCGATTGGCATTAGGCCTGTTAGTGATATGAGAGAAGTGTCCTAAGGCAATCACCTTATGATTGTAAACATTTATTTTAATAAATGATAATTCACTATTTGAGTATACATGTTAGTGTATTTGATTGAGATCTTAAACTCATCTACTGAATGTCCGCAATACAATTCACAGCATAAGGGAATTTGTGATGGGATCACAACTAGTGATTATCTCTACATGTGCAATTGTGAAGTATTGAAAATATCCCTAGTCGATGAATTGATAAAAACGGGCACTATCAATTCTGTTGAGACTAGCATGGGTTATTCTCTAATCAGCTGATTCTCACTAGCTAGTGACATTGGGATGTCCGGAGATAAACATGGATGCTAGTTAAGGGAACTAGTTCATTGGAGTGACTAGCTGTAAAACTTCATATGGTTATCTATATAGATATGTCAATGAAGTTCTTACTGCAGCTTAAGTGCGATGTTCCTTTGACTTGCGGTGTTCAAGTCATCTTGGTCATGGAGACTTATACTTTAACATCTTAAGCAAGCATCTCCAAGGAGGTGTGGACCCAGGATGATTGGGTATAAGCCGAAGTGCCCGAAGATGTTTGAACAGCCTATAAAGGATTCACCACTCCTTGCGAGGAGATGTATACCCAGGCCTATCGTCGGATTGTTACTCAAAGCCTCTGGCAAGAGCATGTCATGTATAGAGTGCGAGTCTCTAAAATACATGAGAGCAATTAGAAATCCAAAGGACGAAAAAGACACTACTTGGGCTAGGTGTGACGTAGTCAGTCTAGTGGGGACTGACACAAACAGACCATGTCCTGAACCAAGTGGGTATAAGATGGTGAAGGGAATGAGGCACGAATCATTAGAGCTGCTGAAGGGTTTCAGAATTACTTCTGAGGTCAACCGTTGATCTTTCGATTAATTGGGGGTCATGATGTACTACTAGGTGTCACTCATGATCGTTCTATAATTAGTTGATTATAGACGGCCAACATAAATCGAAAGCCTATTTAGTCATACGCACTACGAGTAATCCGAGGGATTTAAAATGAGTTGAAAATTGGATTTTCCGATCAAGAGAAATAAGTCGAATATGAATTTATCAGAGGCGCAATGGAAGCTCAAAATGGCTAAGTCTTTTGAAGGCTTATTGGGCGAATTAAATGAGTTTAATTCGTGATGGGAACGGCTTGGTTTGGCCAAAGAGGGTGTCCACCCTCTTGGTTTGGCCGGCCATTAAAAGGGGAATAAACCAATTTAATTGGTTTAATTAATAAAATAAATCAAGTGCGATTTGTTTTATAAAATTATGGATAAATAAATTTGTTTTCATGGAAATTAAAATAAACTTTAAATCGTTTATTTTTATTTTATAAAAATCAATTATGAATTGATTTTTCCATGATAAGAAAAATTTATATAATAAATTTATTCTTTTTATGGAAATTAAAATAAACCATGGATTGGTTTATTTTATTTTATAAAATCAATTATGAATTGATTTTTCCATGATAAAGAAAAATTTATATAATAAATTTATTCTTTTTATGGAGATTAAAATAAACTTTAAATGGTTTATTTTTGTTTTATAAAATCAATTATGAATTGATTTTTCCATGATGAGAAAATTTATATAATAAATTTTATGAAAATTTATTCCATAATTAAAAGAGAGAAGTATTTGTTTTATTATAAAGTTAGTTATAATAAAACTTGGCTTAAACAGAATAATTCATAAGAGAATTTATAGGATAAATTTCTTATGAAAATTCTGCTAAGAGGGAGACTTGGCAAGGGAGAGGCTACTATATAAAGGAACCAAAGTCAAGCCTTGAATTCCAATCAATAGAGTAATCAAGAGATTAATTCTCTCCCTCTCTCTCTCTTATTCTCTTCCTCCCCTTCTCTTCCCCTTAGGGCCGGCGCCCCTTGTTGCTCTTAGGGTCGGCACCCCAAGCTCCCATTAGGGCCGGCGCACCATCCACCCATCTAGGGTTGGTGTGAGCAACAACAACCAAGCAAGAGTCGAAGAAGAAGAAGAAGCGGATTGCGATTCCTTCCTTCTTTTCCCGGAATTTTGATTCCGTTACTTTGGTGGTTAGTTTCCTATCTTTTCTCTTGTTCTTCTAGTTGTGCCTTCCGAGAATCTAGTAGTTCTCGTCGGCACAAAACTCGTGACTTTGCGAAGTCATCCCGAAGAGAACTTGGCGTGGACGCGAATAGAGGCGAAGCTTCCAAGGGACGCTACGGTTGGATCTCGTCCCTTTCTTAGAGTTATGCGAGGTACAAAGTAAATTAGTTTACTTTTCCACAAAGTTTTAATTTATGATTATGTCCACACATCATAAGGTTGCATGCTAGATACGTGGTTAAAATAATTTAGGAAATTATTTTATGCTAATTCTTCCGCTGCACGTAAAAATTTAAAATTTTACGAACCCGTATCCTTGTCGACATGCACCCGGTCCCAACAGTGGTATCAGAGCCGGTTAGTGTTCGACATAATCATATAATTGTTTTGCGAAAAACTTTGTCATAATCTCAATTTTGGAAAAAAATTTCAATTATGGAAACTTTCCTATTATAATAAATTTTAGATTTAGGAATTTCTAAGTTTGGAAATCCTCATGAAATTTCACAAACTTTTGAAATTTTCTAGTTTCTGAAATTTTATAATAATTGTGAAAACTTCCCATCTTTGGAAACTTTCCAATTTTGGAAATTTTTCTATTTTAGAAATTTTCCAATTTTGGAAATATGTAAGTTTTCTTTGTACCAGAAACTTACAATTATTCTGAAAACCTATTACGAAATCTCGCAATTTTGGGCACTTTCTTTTAAGAAAGTCTAGACAAATTCATGGACAGTTAATTGACAATTAAATTTAAATTGGTTTTTAAAATGACAACAAAATTCTTTATTTTGGATTGAGCCTCGGGGAGCCGTCCAATTTAAAGTTAGTTGTTGTAATTTAATTTCCCAATTTTAAATTGAAATTGTCATGTTTGATTTGGATTGAGCCTCGGGGAGCCGTCCAATTGGATTTACGACAAATTACTTTTCTTTGGGTATCTGAGCCTCGGGGAGCCACCCTTAGAAAACAATTTGTTGTAATTAATGAATCCATGAATAAAAATATGTGATCAAATTTTAGAAATTTGATTTAAAGAGGTGATGCTCTAACATATTGTTGTCTCCAAAATTAATTAGGAAAATGGTTTCCTATAGAGTTTTCTTAAAAGAGATTTTCATGAAAATAATATGTGATTGCATTAAGGGATTTATCCCTTAATTTAATAAGATTTGATTTAGAGAAATCAAAGTCTTAAAACATATTATTTCCGAAATTGATTATGACAATTTAGGAAATTGTTTCCCAAAACAATTCCTTAAATAAAGTATGAAATTAAAATTAGAAAATCTGGTTCCTAATTCAAATAATGAGACTTGATAAATTAAGTCACATACATACTTTATTAAGGAAATCGTTAGTCATGACATGATGACATGAATGTGCTTAGAAAAGAAAGGATGAGACCCAAAACCCCTTACAAAATATTAAGGCCAACACCTTCCATTAATATGGTTAGAACCAGAGTTTTGTTTCTCGTTTGGGTTGATGGACACATCCATGCCCGGCTTGAACCTCAACATGTTCAAACCATAGAATTAGTTTATGAATAATATAGTTGGAGTCAGAGGTCAATCCTTAGTTTTGGTTGTTGGACACATCCAAGCCTGACTAAACGGTTGAATGAGCTCCAACCATATTAAAACTATTTCTTGATTAATGGGTCAGCCTTAAGCTTGGAGCATCGATTTGTTGTGCCACAGCCAAGGTCGATGTAAAGAGAGGTGCAGTTGGGTGCTATGTATATTGTTACATACTTGTTAATGAGTTAACAACCCAATGATTTATGCAAACATTCAATTAGTTGATAGCATAAAGTGATAGTTACATATATGTGATGTGTAATCGGTATAACTACCTACCTTCATAGCTAAGAATAACTTGATGGCCACAGCCATGGTTGTTCTTATCTATGGTTGGATATCAACCTATTTGGAGATGCTCCTACAATCTCCCGAATTGATAAAAAGGGTTATTCAATTTGAAAAATAAATAGGATTTTTTAATTAATGTATATTGATACATTCTTTATCATTCTTCTCACATAAGCTCAATTTGTATTTCTAGGATAATCACTCGATCATGTCTTCTCTAAATTTGCGTTCCATTTTGGACACCAATAAACTGACTGGGCCAAACTTCATGGACTGGCTTCGAAACCTGAGGATAGTCCTCAAGGCAGAAAAGCTTGCTTATGTCCTTGAAGATCAACTTCCCAACCGTCCTCCTGAAAATGCAACTCCAGACCAGTTTCCTGAGTTGCTCAACCTGCTGAAGACTGTAGAGCCTTCTGTGAAGCATGATCAGAAGACGGTACTGTTAGTTGGTTCCTCGAAGAAAGGTTCTAAGAGAAAGGCCAAAGAACAGAATAAGGGAAAGAAGAAAAAGGCTAAAAAGACTGAAAAAACCCCAAAAAGCACTCGCCATCACTGTGGCAAGGAGGGTCACTAGCGAAGAAATTGCAAGGTTTATCTTGAGTCCTTGAAGAATAAGGCATCCGATGCCCCATCCTCTTCAGGTATCTTCGTTATTGAATGTCACTCTATTTCCTCAAATACCTGGGTACTTGATACTGGGTGTAGCTCACATATATGTAATGACATACTGGGGCTAAGGAATAGAAGAAGACTCGTCAAAGGAGAAGCGAATTTGCGAGTTGGAAATGGAGCAAAGATTGCTGTTGTTGCCATCGGAACATATTTGCTTAAGCTCCCCACTGGACATGTCTTAGAATTGGATAATTGTTATTTTGTTCCTTCGTTAATAAAGAACATTGTATCTAATTCATGTTTAAATGAAAAGGGTAATCATTTAACTTTTAGTAACAATTGTTGTTACATAACTTTAAATGGCGTTCTTTATGGGAATGGAACTTTGTGCAATTGTATCTACACGTTAGATTTATCCAGTGACGTTTTCAATATCGAAGTTAGCAATAAACGTGCTAGAATAGATAATCGAATAGACTCCTACACGTGGCATTGTCGTCTTGGCCATGTAAGTAAGAAACGCATGACCGAATTACACCGATGTGGAATTTTAGAATCATATGAACCCGGTTCATTTGATACATGCGAATCATGCTTAAAAGGCAAGATGACCAAATTACCCTTTTCCGGAAAAGGTAATCCAGTGGGAGAATTGCTTGGTCTAATACATACTGATGTATGTGGACCAATGTCAACTCTTGCACAAGGAGGCTATAGCTACTTCATCACCTTTATCGATGATCACTCACGATTCGGGTACGTGTTCTTGATGAAACACAAATCTGAAGCCTTTGAGAAATTCAAAGAGTTCAGAAATGAAGTAGAGAAATAGCTTGGCAAAAGTATTAAGATACTTCGATCCGATCGGGGTGGTGAATACTTGAGTCAAGAGTTTCAAGATTATCTTAGGGACAATGGGATATTGTCCCAATGGACTCCGTCGTATACATCACAGCAAAATGGTGTATCTGAGAGGCACAACCGAACCTTGATGGACATGGTTAGGTCTATGATGAATCATGCAACTCTTCCAAAATCCTTTTGGGGCTATGCACTTAAGACAGCTGTTTACTTGCTAAACAGAGTCCCGACCAAGGTAGTCTCCACTACTCCATATGAGACATGGAATAGTAAGAAACCCCGCTTAACTCACCTTAAGATATGGGGTTGTCCGTCTTATGTAAAGCGGGCTGTATCAGACAAATTGGATGCTAAGTCTGATAAATGTCTATTTATTGGATACCCTAAGGAAACGAAGGGTTACCAATTCTATCATCCCTTGAAACAAAAGGTGTTTGTTTCAAGGCATACTGTATTTCTGAAAAAAGAATTTCTTTTACAAGAAAATAGTGGGAGTGGCATTGAACTTGATGAAATTCAAGAAACTCCAATAGACATTACAGAGACACCTAGTCTAGACCCACAACTAATACCTCATAATGATGGGCTATCAGTTGAACCTAAAACTACACCACCTCTTCGTAGATCTGATAGGACACGCAATATTCCAGAGAGATACGGATTTCTTATAAGTGAATCGAACGACGTGTTACTCATAATCAATGACGAACTTATCAGTTATGAAGATGTTCTGAAAAGTTCAGAAAGGGACAAATGGCTTGAGACCATGAAGTCGAAAATGGATTCCATGTACGAAAACCAAGTATGGGACTTGGTTAACCCACCTGAAGGGATTAAGCCCATAGGGTGCAAGTGGGTTTTCAGAAGAAAACCGACATGGAAGGTAATGTTGTTACCTTTAAGGCTAGATTAGTGGCAAAAGGATATCGTCAAAAGCAAGGAATTGATTATGACGAAACCTATTCGCCAGTAGCTATGCTTAAATCCATTCGGATGCTACTAGCAATAGCAGCTCATTATGATTATGAGATATGGTAAATGGATGCGAAAACAACTTTCCTTAATGGAAACCTGCTTGAGGATGTATACATGATACAACCTGAAGGTTTCACATCGGTTGATAAAACCAAAGTATGCAAGCTTCGACGATCCATATATGGACCGAAGCAAGCATCAAGGAGCTGGAATATCCGTTTTGATGAGATAATCAAAGAGTTTGATTTCTCACAAAATCCTGACGAACCTTGTGTGTACAAGAAGGTTAGTGGGAGTGCAGTCGTATTCCTAGTATTATATGTCGATGACATATTACTTATAGGAAACGATATATCAATTTTACAGACAGTTAAAATTTAGTTGTCCAAAACGTTCTCCATGAAAGACCTGGGAGAAGCAACCTATATCCTTGGGATTAGAATCTATAGAGATAGATCAAACGGTTGCTTGGTCTTTCGCAGTCTACATATATAGACCGAGTGCTAAAAAGGTTTAGCATGTCGGAATCCAAGAAAGGTTACCTTCCCATCAGGCATGGGATCAACCTTTCAAAGTCTATGTGTCCGCGCACAGAAGACGAGAGGATTTGCATGAATAAGATACCTTATGCATCCGCAATAGGATCTATCATGTATGCTATGTTGTGTACAAGGCCCGATGTATCGTATGCTTTGAGCGTCACAAGCAGATACCAGTCGGATCCAGGAATGGATCATTGGGCGGCTGTCATGACAATCCTTAAGTACTTAAGAAGAACTAAGGACGTGTTCCTAATATATGGAGAAGGAGATATGGTAATACGTGGGTATACAGATGCCAGTTTCCAGACAGATAAGGATGACTCCAAATCGCAGTCTGGATACGTATTTATTTTGAATGGAGGCGCAGTAAGTTGGAAAAGTTCCAAACAAGACACCGTAGCGGATTTTACCACGGAAGCGGAATATATCGCAGCTTCGGAAGCAGCAAAGGAAGCAGTCTGGATCAAGATGTTCGTCTCCGAACTTGGCGTGGTTCCAACCATTGATGAAGCAGTGCCGGTTTACTGCGACAACAATGGAGCTATTGCACAAGCAAAGGAACCAAGGTCTCATCAGCGATCCAAACACATGCTTCGCCGCTATCATCTGATCAGAGAGATTATAAGTAGGAATGACATACAAATTGAGAAAATTCCCACTGAAAGGAATTTAGCGGATCCTTTAACTAAGGCCTTGCCTCAAAACAAGTTTGAGGGTCATGTTAGAGCCTGTGGTATTGGATACCGTAGCGATTGGCATTAGGCCAAGAGGGAGTTTGTTAGTGATATGAGAGAAGTGTCCTAAGGCAATCGCCTTATGATTGTAAACATTTATTTTAATAAATGATAATTCACTATTTGAGTATACATGTTAGTGTATTTGATTGGGATCTTAAACTCATCTACTGAATGTCCGCAATACAATTCACAGCATAAGAGAATTTGTGATGGGATCACAACTAGTGATTATCTCTACATGAGCAATTGTGAAGTATTGAAAATATCCCTAGTCGATGAATTGATAAAAATGGGCACTATCAATTCTGTTGAGACTAGCATGGGTTATTCTCTAATCAGCTGATTCTCACTAGCTGGTGACATTGGGATGTCCGGAGATAAACATGGATGCTAGTTAAGGGAACTAGTTCATTGGAGTGACTAGCTGTAAAACTTCATATGGTTATCTATATAGATATGTCAATGAAGTTCTTACTGCAGCTTAAGTGCGATGTTCCTTTGACTTGCGGTGTTCAAGTCATCTTGGTCATGGAGACTTATACTTTAACATCTTAAGCAAGCATCTCCAAGGAGGTGTGGACCCAGGATGATTGGGTATAAGCCGAAGTGCCCGAAGATGTTTGAACAGCCTATAAAGGATTCACCACTCCTTGCGAGGAGATGTATACCCAGGCCTATCGTCGGATTGTTACTCAAAGCCTCTGGCCAGAGCATGTCATGTATAGAGTGCGAGTCTCTAAAATACATGAGAGTAATTAGAAATCCAAAGGACGAAAAAGACACTACTTGGGCTAGGTGTGACGTAGTCAGTCTAGTGGGGACTGACACAAACAGACCATGTCCTGAACCAAGTGGGTATAAGATGGTGAAGGGAATGAGGCACGAATCATTAGAGCTGCTGAAGGGTTTCAGAATTACTTCTGATGTCAACCGTTGATCTTTCGATTAATTGGGGGTCATGATGTACTACTAGGTGCCACTCATGATCATTCTATAATTAGTTGATTATAGACAGCCAACATAAATCGAAAGCCTATTTAGTCACGCGCACTACGAGTAATCCGAGGGATTTAAAATGAGTTGAAAATTGGATTTTCCGATCAAGAGAAATAAGTCGAATCTGAATTTATCAGAGGCGCAATGGAAGCTAAAAATGGCTAAGTCTTTTGAAGGCTTATTGGGCGAATTAAATGAGTTTAATTCGCGATGGGAACGGCTTGGTTTGGCGAAAGAGGGTGTCCACCCTCTTGGTTTGGCCGGCCATTAAAAGGGGAATAAACCAATTTAATTAGTTTAATTAATAAAATAAATCAAGTGTGATTTGTTTTATAAAATTATGGATAAATAAATTTATTTTCATGGAAATTAAAATAAACTTTAAATGGTTTATTTTTATTTTATAAAAATCAATTATGAATTGATTTTTCCATGATAAGAAAAATTTATATAATAAATTTATTCTTTTTATGGAAATTAAAATAAACCATGGATTGGTTTATTTTATTTTATAAAATCAATAATGAATTGATTTTTCCATGATAAAGAAAAATTTATATAATAAATTTATTCTTTTTATGGAGATTAAAATAAACTTTAAATGGTTTATTTTTATTTTATAAAATCAATTATGAATTGATTTTTCCATGATGAGAAAATTTATATAATAAATTTTATGAAAATTTATTCCATAATTAAAAGAGAGATGTATTTGTTTTATTATAAAGTTAGTTATGATAAAACTTAGCTTAAACAGAATAATTCATAAGAGAATTTATAGGATAAATTTCTTATGAAAATTCTGTTAAGACGGAGACTTGGCAAGGGAGAGGCTACTATATAAAGGAACCAAAGGCAAGCCTTGAATTCCAATCAATAGAGTAATCAAGAGATTAATTCTCTCCCTCTCTCTCTCTTATTCTCTTCCTCCCCTTCTCTACCCCTTAGGGTCGGCGCCCCTTGTTCCTCTTAGGGTTGGCGCCCCAAGCTCCCATTAGGGTCGGCGCACCATCCACCCATCTAGGGTTGGCGTGAGCAACAACAACCAAGGAAGAGTCGAAGAAGAAGAAGAAGCGGATTGCGATTCCTTCCTTCTTTTCCCGGAATTTTGATTCCATTACTTTGGTAGTTAGTTTCCTATCTTTTCTCTTGTTCTTCTAGTTGTGCCTTCCGAGAATCTAGTAGTTCTCGTCGGCACAAAACTCGTGACTTTGCGAAGTCATCCCGAAGAGAACTCGGCGTGGACGCGAATAGAGGCGAAGCTTCCAAGGGACGCTACGGTTGGATCTCATCCCTTTATTCGAGTTACGCGATGTACAAAGTAAATTAGTTTACTTTTTCGTAAAGTTTTAATTTATGATCATGTCCACACATCATAAGGTTGCATGCTAGATACGTGGTTAAAATAATTTAGGAAATTATTTTATGCTAATTCTTCCGCTGCACGTAAAAATTTAACGAACCCGTATCCTTGTCGACATGCACCCGGTCCCAACAAGGCCAAGTGGGAGTTTGTTAGTGATATGAGAGAAGTGTCCTAAGGCAATCGCCTTATGATTGTAAACATTTATTTTAATAAATGATAATTCACTATATGAGTATACATGTTAGTGTATTTGATTGGGATCTTAAACTCATCTACTGAATGTCCGCAATACAATTCACAGCATAAGAGAATTTGTGAGGGGATCACAACTAGTGATTATCTCTACATGTGCAATTGTGAAGTATTGAAAATATCCCTAGTCGATGAATTGATAAAAACGGACACTATCAATTCTGTTGAGACTAGCATGGGTTATTCTCTAATCAGCTGATTCTCACTAGCTGGTGACATTGGGATGTCTGGAGATAAACATGGATGCTAGTTAAGGGAACTAGTTGTAACGTCTGAAAATTCTCGAAACTAATTTTAGAAATATCTTAGAATTTATTCCAAATTTATGGATATTTTTATAGAATTTTTCCGTAAACGAAAGTGGCAAAAAGGGTTATAAACAGAAAATCGCGTAAGTGAGAATCGAACACTTCACCTACGCTGTGAGAGGAGAATGGGCGGACCAGCTGGGCTGGTTCGTTTTTGTTGAAATAAATTAAGCGAAATAATAGATAAGGTATAATTAGGTAAATTCGCCCCCCATAAGTATAAAAGAGGGAGTTACGAGTTTTAGCTTAATTTTCTCCCAACCTAGCGGCGCCGACGACCTCCCTCACGCACGCGACCTCCCCTCTTCCTCCTCCCTTGGGCGAAACCACACCGAGCCTAGGGCTTTCCTCCGGTGGCCGACCAAGGCTCTCCTCCGAGAGATTTTCCTATATTCGGACTCCCCGCGACGAGAGGAACGCGTGAGCGCGAAGAAATCTCCGAGACTCCGAGTTTCTCCGGAACCTCCGACGCCGTTCTTGGTTGTAAGTCCAAGATATCGAGGTAAGTACTGCTCACCTGCAGTAAGAGGCGGTTTTCCGCAAGAATTTTCCCTTAAAAGTTTTAAAAGAGATATTTACTTTTAGTTTAAGATTTTGCATGTGATCAAAAGTTAAAAATGCAATTTTCCTTTAGTTTATGATTTTGCATGTAACTCTAGTTTAATCCATGCTTGTATAAGTTGATTAAGTACCCTATATGAGGTTAGGGGCTAAGAAAAGTTATGAGAAAAGAAAAGAGAAGATAAAGGTAAGATAAGAAAAGGCCAAGGCCTTAAGAAATCCCCAAAAGTCAAGACTTAGGGATTTGGGCACACAAGGTGCTCGTTAAAATGCCAAGGCATTCAAGATAAGAAAAAGTAAGTATTTTATTTTCTAAGGCCAGTACCCGGCGTCCAAGGGCATCGTTAAAGAAATCCAGGTGTCCAATTCCAAGGTCTTGGCCCTGGTAGACCAAGGTCTGCTCTATTAGGATTGGTGGCTCGCTACCCCAACCTTTTTGGGAACGCGCATAAGATGGTACTTACGTCTTAAGTGGATCCAAGTGAGTATTATTTTCAAGTATATGCTTTAGCAAAGTTTTCCTAAAGTTTAAGGAAGTTTTCTAAAAGATAAAGAGAGATTTAAAGTTAAAGAATTGCTAAAGTTTCATGTTAAGCCAAGAAAAAGCGAGTTAAGACTTATTAATGCTTGAGTATGCATGTTTTGAGTTATACATGTTTTTAGTGTTTCTTTTAAGCATAGAAGTATCTCATGTGATTTCACATTGTTTAAAAAGCATGCTTGCACATTTCGAGATTTTGTGAGCTAGATAGTACTTGCTAAGCTTTATGCTTATTAGTTGCATTTCCTCTTGCTGCAGGTAAAGATAAAGGTAAGCAATTCTGAAGGAAGGCGACAAGGCGGTGCTGAGTAACGTGTGTGTGGTGGCTGACCTTGGAGAGGTCCTTGGGACAAGACAGTTTAGCTTATTTGAAATGCAATGTTTAAGGTTTCCAAATTCCAAGTTATTGTGCTATGGAGTTTATTAAACATTTATGCTTCGGATAGTTTTACATGCTCAATTTTGTAGAATGAAGATTTCATGTCATTTCAATTAGTATGCATACTTTTGTGAATGTACTAGATGAGCAAGGGCATGAGTAGTTTAGCATGTTGATACATTGAATTTTAGACTTATTCTTGAGCTTATTATTCCCTTTTGGAGTAAGTCCTAATTGTGCTTAAAATGCTTGTAAATTCGGCAGAAAAGTAAGATTTACATTCTATGAAGTTCTAGAAATGTTATAGAATCTGATAAGTGGAGTTTGGATAGGTAGAAATGCTTAGGAGTTATCCGATGCATGTGCCAAGATGTTGTTAGTCTCCTTTTGAATTAAGTTTTATTGCTTTAAATATGCTTAGAAAAGTTGCATTCATATTCCATAATGCTTTAGCAATATTATAGAACCTTGTGTGATGAGTTTAAATGCATGACTATTAAAGTTAGAATACCATTCTTAGATAGATTTAAATACAAAAAAAACAAGAATAAAAAGAAAGTTCCGCATTTTAGTCGTGCATTAGAGTCAAGAAGTAGACAAGTAACGGTCCGTCTAAGGTAGAGAAGGCGGGTCTCTACAGTTGGTATCAGAGCAGTTCCCATTCTCCAGCATCACACACACATCTGCATCAACCTTGCCGTCTTCAAGTAAGAAAGCTTTAAGATTCAGTTTTTCTATTGCTCCTTTACTTAATTGCAGTATAGAGAAATGCTTAAGTACTTACTCATATGTGCATAGAATAAGGAAGCATGTTTAATACCTTGTATCACGGAATCATGTTTAATCCCTAGAATGGATATTAGGTTACTAAGTAAGAAACAAGTTTATACCTAGAATGTAGTAGTGATTCTTGTTCCCTTATGCATTATTAGATGGCAAGAAGAGGTCGAGCTCCTAATGCAAGGAACAGAACTCCAGTTCAAGATAACAATGAGCCTGGCACAGAACAGCCAAACCTGATGGCAGTCATTGCTCAAATGCAAGCTCAGATTACAGACAACAGAAGACCATCGCCACACTGATGGCAAATCAGCACCCAGTGCCCCCTACACCACCCACAGCAGGAGTGGAACTCCAATGGTGGCTGAAGTTCCACAGTCACACAGGAGACCCCTGCGTGAACCGAAGACAAGAAGCATACCTCGTCCAGTGGAGAGGCTGAAACCCGAAAGCTTCTCAGGCACGACTGAGCCCTGGGATGCCCAGGCTTGGTTCAAGACTTTAGAGAGCACAATGGAGCTTCTTGACTGGCCAGAAGTCGAGAAGGTCAAATGTGCCTCCTTCTGCCTAACTGGAGATGCTCGTATGTGGTGGGAGCGGTCAAGAGTAAGAGGATAGTCAACCAGATGAGCTGGACAGATTTCGAGCAAGAGTTCTATGAGGAGTTCTTCCACATGCGGGTTACCAACAAGCACTACGAGACTTCATGGAGTTCAGACAGGTAACCTACCAGTGGGAGAAGCAGTCGCGAAGTTCAACAGACTAGCTCGCCTCTGCCCAGAGCTAGTCAGCACAGAGAAGGAGCGAGTCAGACTGATGCTCCGCATGCTGAACCCTGAAATAGCACTCAACGTGAACAGCGGGACGCACCGACCCCAGACCAGCGAGGAGTTGGTCAGTAGTGCCTAATCTCAGAGCACTATCTGAATAGCATCAAGGCACAACAAACACAGCAGAAGCCAGTCCTGATTGAGAACAAGACAACAGGAGACCAGAAGCCTCAGCCAAATAACCAGAACTGGAAGAACAAGAACCAAAAAGGAAGCAGTGGCCTGGCAGCCAAAAGGAAACCCAGAGAACAAGCAAGCTAGGTATCCACCTTGTCCTAAGTGTGGGAGGACCATCCAGGAGCATGCCTTTGGGTGTAACTGGATGCTACTCATGTGGCAAGAGGGACACAGATCCAAAGACTGCCCAAACAAGTTTAAGGTACTTCCTCAGCAGTCCGTACAGTATGGAGGCAAGCCTCAGTTACATTACATGCCTATATACTGGAGGACCTCAGATCAGTCAGGGGTGGAGCACAGTCCCTGGAGTCTTCCCCGAGGAGGCAGCCCTCCGGTGAAGTCATAGTTATTTTCGCATTAGCTAACTGTGACACTGGGAACCGGGGTGCATGTCGACAAGGATACGAGTTCGTAAAATTTAAAATTTTTACGTGCAGCGGAAGAATTTGCATAAAATAATTTCCTAAATTATTTTAACTTCGTATCTAGCATGCAACCTTATAGGTGTGTTGACATAATCATAAAATAAAACTTTGCGGAAAAGTAAACTAATTTACTTTGTACCTTGCGTAACTCGAAGAAAGGGACGAGATCCAACCGTAGCGTCCCTTGGAAGCTTCGCCTCTATTCGCGTCCACGCCGAGTTCTCTTCGGGATGACTTCGCAAAGTCACGAGTTTTGTGCCGACGAGAACTACTAGATTCTCTATAGGCACAACTGAAAGATCAAGAGAGAAATAGGAAACTAACCAAGAAGAAAACGGAATCGAATTCCGGAAGAGAGGAGTCGCTATCCGCTTCTTCTTCTTCTTGTTCGGGTTCTCCTTCTTCTTGTTAGCTCACGCCAACCTCCTTGGTGTGATAGGGTGCGCCGGCCCTAGAACCAAGGGGGCCGGCCCTAACAAGAGGGCGCCGGCCCTAATGAAGGAGAAGGAGGAAGAGGAGAGATAAGAGAGAGAGGGAGAGAATAATTAATCTCTTAATTGGAATAAGGGCTAGCCTTTGGTTCCTTTATATAGTAGCAACTCCTTTGCTAAGTCTCCCTCTAAACCGAATTAACGGAATTAAGAATTAGTTATAAAAATTTATCTTATAAATTTTCTTATTGCTTATTCCGTTTAAGCCTAGTTTATTATAACAATTTATAATAAAACAAATTAGTTATCATAAGAATTTATCCTATAAATTCTCTTATGAATTTTATTATAACTAACTTTATAATAAAACTAATTAATTATCATAAGAAATTTATCCTATAAATTCTTATGAATTATTCCGTTTAAACCAAGTTTTATTATAACTAATTTATAATAAAACAAATTCTTCTTCTCTTTAAATTATGGAATAAATTTTATAAGAAATTTATAAACTTTCTTATTATGGAAAAATCAATTCATAATTGATTTTATAAAATTAAAATAAACCCAATTCATGGATTATTTTAATCTTCCATAAAAGAATAAATTTCTATAAATTTATTTATATAAATTTCTTTATACAAATTTATTTATCCATAATTTATAAAATAAATCGCGCTGATTTATCTTATTAATTAAACCAAATTAATTGGTTTTTCTCCTCTTATTTGGCCGGCCACCAAAGGGGTTTGCACCCTCTTTGGCCGGCCAAACCAACCCGAACCGCCGCGAATTAAACTCATTTAATTCGCCCAAAAAGCCTTCAAAAGACTTAGCCATTTTTAGCTTCCATTGCGCCTCTGACTAACTCAGATTCGACTTATTTCTCTTGATCGGAAAATCCAATTTTCAACTCGTTTTAAATCCCTCGGATTACTCGTAGTGCGTGTGACTAAATAGGCTTTCGATTTATGTTGGCCGTCTATAATTAACTAATTATAGAACGATCATGAGTGGCACCTAGTAGTACATCATGATCCCCAATTAATCGAAAGATCAACGGTTTGACCTCAGAAGAAATTATTCTGAAACCCTTCAGCAGCTCTAATGAATCGTGCCCCATTCCCTTCACCACCTTATACCCACTTGGTTCAGGACACGGTCAATGGTGTCAGTCCCCACTAGGCTGACTACGTCACACCTAGCCCAAGTAATGTCTTACTCGTCCTTTGGATTTCTAATTACTCTCATGTATTTTAGAGACTCTCACTCTAAACATGATATGCTCTGGCCAGAGGCTTTGAGTAACAATCCGACGATAGGCCTGGGTATACATCTCCTCGCAAGGAGTGGTGAATCCTTTGTAGGCTGTTCAAACATCTTCGGGCACTTCGGCTTATACCCGATCATCCTGGGTCCACACCTCCTTGGAGATGCTTGCTTAAGATGTCAAAGTATAAGTCTCCATGACCAAGATGACTTGAACACCGCAAGTCAAAGGAACATCGCACTTAAGCCGCAGTAAGATCTTCATTGACATATCTACATGTAGATTCCCATATGAAGTCTTACAGCTAGTCACTCCAATGAACTAGTTCCCTTAACTAGCATCCATGTTTATCTCCGGACATCCCAATGTCACCAGCCAGTGAGAATCAGCTGATTAGAGAATAACCCATGCTAGTCTCAACAGAATTGATAGTGTCCGTTTTATCAATTCATCGACTAGGGATATTTTCAATACTTCACATTTGCGCATTTAGAGATAATCACTAGTTGTGATCTCATCACAAATTCTCTTATGCTGTGAGTTGTATTGCGGACATTCAGTAGATGAGTTTAAGATCCCAATCAAATACACAAGCATGTATACTCAAATAGTGAATTATCATTTATTAATATAAATGTTTTACAATCATAAGGCGATTGCCTTAGGACACTTCTCTCATATCACTAACAAACTCCCACTTGGCCTAATGCCAATCGCTACGGTATCCAATACCACAGGCTCTAACATGACCCTCAAACTTGCTTTGAGGCAAGGCCTTAGTTAAAGGATCCGCTATATTCCTTTCAGTGGGAACTCTCTCAATTTGTATGTCATTCCTACTTATAATCTCTCTGATCAGATGATAGCGGCGAAGCACGTGTTTGGATCGCTGATGAGACCTTGGTTCCTTTGCTTGTGCAATAGCTCCATTGTTGTCGCAGTAAACCGGCACTGCATCATCAATGGTTGGAACCACACCAAGTTCGGAGACAAACTTCTTGATCCAGACTGCTTCCTTTGCTGCTTCCGAAGCTGCGATATATTCCGCTTCCGTGGTGGAATCCGCTACGGTGTCTTGTTTGGAACTTTTCCAACTTACTGCGCCTCCATTCAAAGTAAATACGTATCCAGACTGCGATTTGGAGTCATCCTTATCTGTCTGGAAACTGGCATCTGTATACCCACGTATTACCAAATCTCCTTCTCCATATATTAGGAACACATCCTTAGTTCTTCTTAAGTACTTAAGGATTGTCTTAACAGCCGCCCAGTGATCCATTCCTGGATCCGACTGGTATCTGCTTGTGACGCTCAAAGCATACGATACATCAGGCCTAGTACATAACATAGCATACATGATAGATCCTATCGCGGATGCATAGGGAATCTTATTCATGCAAATCCTCTCGTCTTCTGTGCGCGGACACATAGACTTTGAAAGGTTGATCCCATGCCTAATGGGAAGGTAACCTTTCTTGGATTCCGACATGCTAAACCTTTTTAGCACTCGGTCTATATATGTAGACTGCGAAAGACCGAGCAACCGTTTTGATCTATCTCTATAGATTCTAATCCCAAGGATATAGGTTGCTTCTCCCAGGTCTTTCATGGAGAAAGTTTTGGATAACCAAATTTTAACTGTCTGTAAGACTGAAATATCGTTTCCTATAAGTAAGATGTCGTCGACATATAATACTAGGAATACGACTGCACTCCCACTAACCTTCTTGTACACACAGGGTTCGTCAGGATTTTGTGAGAAATCAAACTTTTTGATTGTCTCATCAAAACGGATGTTCCAGCTCCTAGATGCTTGCTTCAGTCCATATATGGATCGTCGAAGCTTGCATACCTTGGTTTTATCAACCGATGTGAAACCTTCAGGCTGTATCATGTATACGTCCTCAAGCAGGTTTCCGTTAAGGAAAGCTGTTTTCACATCCATTTGCCAAATCTCATAATCATAATGAGCTGCTATGGCTAGGAGCATCCGAATGGATTTAAGCATAGCTACTGGCGAATAGGTTTCGTCATAATCAATTCCTTGTTTTGACGATATCCTTTTGCCACTAATCTAGCCTTAAAGGTAACAACATTACCTTCCATGTCGGTTTTCTTCTTGAAAACCCACTTGCACCCTATGGGTTTAATCCCTTCAGGTGGGTTAACCAAGTCCCATACTTGATTTTCGTACATGGAATCCATTTCCGACTTCATGGCTTCAAGCCATTTGTCCCTTTCTGAACTTTTCAGAACATCTTCATAACTGATAGGTTCGTCATCGCCAATGAGCAACACGTCGTTCGATTCACTTACGAGAAATCCGTATCTCTCTGGAATGTTGCGTGTCCTATCAGACCTACGAAGAGGTGGTGTAGTTTTAGGTTCAACTGATAGCTCATCATTATGAATTATCGGTTGTGGGCCTAGACTCGGTGTCTCTGTAATGTCTATTGGAGTTTCTTGAACTTCATCAAGTTCAATGCCACTCCCACTGTTTTCTTGTAAAAGAAATTCTTTTTCTAGAAATACAGCATGCCTTGAAACAAACACCTTTTGTTCCAAGGGATGATAGAATTGGTAACCCTTCGTTTCCTTAGGGTATCCAATAAATAGACATTTATCAGACTTAGCATCCAATTTGTCTGATACAACCCGCTTCACATAAGCAGGACAACCCCATATCTTAAGGTGAGTTAAGTGAGGTTTCTTACTATTCCAAATCTCATATGGAGTAGTAGAGACTACCTTGGTCGGGACTCTGTTTAATAAATAAACAGCTGTCTTAAGTGCATAACCCCAAAAGGATTTTGGAAGAGTTGCATGATTCATCATCGACCTAACCATGTCCATCAAGGTTCGGTTGCGCCTCTCAGATACACCATTATGCTGTGGTGTATATGGCGGAGTCCATTGGGATAATATCCCATTGTCCCTTAGATAATCTTGAAACTCTTGACTTAAGTATTCACCACCCCGATCGGATCGAAGTATTTTAATACTTTTGCCAAGTTGTTTCTCTACTTCATTTCTGAACTCTTTGAATTTATCAAAGGCTTCAGATTTGTGTTTCATCAAGAACACGTACCCGAATCGTGAGTGATCATCGATAAAGGTGATGAAGTAGTTATAGCCTCCTTGTGCTGGAGTTGACATTGGTCCACATACATCGGTATGTATTAGACCAAGCAACTCTCCCACTGGATTACCTTTTCCGGTAAAGGGTAATTTGGTCATCTTGCCTTTTAAGCATGATTCGCATGTATCAAATGAACCGGGTTCAAATGATTCCAAAATTCCACATCGGTGTAATTCGGTCATGCGTTTCTTACTTACATGGCCAAGACGACAATGCCAAGTGTAGGAGTCTATTCGATTATCTATTCGAGCACGTTTGTTGCTAACTTCGATATTGAAAACGTCACTGGATAAATCTAACGTGTAGATGCCATTGCACAAAGTTCCATTCCCATAAAGAACGCCATTTAAAGTTATGTAACAACAATTGTTACTAAAAGTTAAATGATAACCCTTTTCATTCAAACATGAAATAGATACAATGTTCTTTATCAACGAAGGAACGAAATAGCAATTATCCAATTCTAAGACACGTCCAGTGGGGAGCTTTAGCAAATATGTTCCGATGGCAACAGCAGCAATCTTTGCTCCGTTTCCAACTCGCAAATTCGCTTCTCCTTTGACGAGTCTTCTTCTATTCCTTAGCCCTTGTATGTCATTACATATATGTGAGCTACACCCAGTATCAAGTACCCATGTGTTTGAGGAAATAGAGTGACATTCAATAACGAAGATACTTGAAGAGGATGGGGCATCGGATGCCTTCTCTTTCAAGGACTCAAGATAAATCTTGCAGTTTCTTCGCCAGTGACCCTCCTTGCCACAATGATGGCAAGTGCCTTTTGGTTTCTTTTCAGTCTTTTTAGCCTTTTTCTTCTTTCCCTTATTCTGTTCTTTGGCCTTCCTCTTAGAACCTTTCTTTGAGGAACCAACTAACAGTATCGTCTTCTGATCCTGCTTTACAGAAGGCTCTATAGTCTTCAGCAGGTTGAGCAACTCAGGAAACTGGTCTGGAGTTGCATTTTCAGAAGGACGGTTGGGAAGTTGATCTTCAAGGACACAAGCAGGCTTTTCTGCCTTAAGGACTATCCTCAGGTTTCGAAGCCAGTCTATGAAGTTAGGCCCAGTTAATTTATTGGTGTCCAAAATGGAACGCAATTTAGGAAGACATGATCGAGTGATTATCTTAGAAATACAAATTGAGATTATGTGAGAAGATTTATTAAAGAATGTATCAACATACATAAATTAAATCCTATTTATTTTACGAATTGATTCACCCTTATTATCAATTCGGGAGATCGTAGGAACATCTCCAAATAGGTTGATATCCAACCATAGATAAGAACAACCATGGCTGTGGCCATCAAGTTCTTCTTAGCTATGAAGGTAGGTAATTATACCGATTACACATCACATATATGTAACTATCACATTATGCTATCAACTAATTGAATGTTTGCATAAAACATTGGGTTGTTAACTCATTAACAAGTATGTATCATTATACATAGCACCCAACTGCACCTCTCTTTACATCGACCTTGGCTGTGGCACAACAAATCGATGCTCCAAGCTTAAGGCTGACCCATTAATCAAGAAATAGTTTTAACATGGTTGGAGCTCATTCAACCGCTTAGTCAGGCTTGGATGTGTCCAACAACCAAAACTAATGATTGACCTCTGACTCGAACTATATTATTCATAAACTAATTCCATGGTTTGAACATGTTGAGGTTCAAGTCGGGCATGGATGTGTCCATCAACCCAAGCGAGAAACAAAACTCCGATTCTAACCATATTAATGGAAGGTGTTGGCCTTAATATTTTGTAAGGGGTTTTGGGTCTCATTCTCTTTAAGCACATTCATGACATAAAATTATGTCATGACTAACGATTTCCTTAATAAAGTATGTATGTGACTTAATTTATCAAGTCTCATGAATTAAATTAGGAACCGGATTTCCTAATCATAATTTCATACTTTATTAAAGGAATTGTTTTGGGAAACAATTTCCTAAATTGTCATAATTAATTTCGGAAATAATATGTTCAAGACTTTGATTTCTCTAAATCAAATCTTATTAAATTAAGAGACAAATCCCTTAATTCAACCACATATTATTTTCATGAAAATCTCATTTAAGAAACTCTATAGGAAACCATTTTCCTAATTAATTTTGGAGACAACAATATGTAAGAGCATCACCTCTTAAACATATTTTATTCATGGATTTAATTAATTACAACAAATTGTTTTCTAAGGGTGGCTCCCCGAGGCTCAGATACCCAAAGAAAAGTAATGTGTTGTAAATCCAATTGGACGGCTCCCCGAGGCTCAATCCAATCAAACATGACAATTTCAATTAAAATTGGGAAATTAAATTACAACAACTAACTTTAAATTGGACGGCTCCCCGAGGCTCAATCCAAAATAAAGAATTTTGTTGTCAATTTAAAAACCAATTCAAATTTAATTGTCAATTAACTGTCCATGAATTTGTCTAGACTTTCTTAAAAGAAAGTGCCCAAAATTGCGAGATTTCGAAAATTGATTTTCAGAATAATTGTAAGTTTCTGGTACAAAGGAAACTTACATATTTCCAAAATTGGAAAATTTCTAAAATAGAAAAATTTCCAAAATTGGAAAGTTTCCAAAGATGGGAAGATTTCGAAATTATTATAAAATTTCAGAAAATAGAAAATTTCAAACGCTTGCGAAATTTCATGAGGATTTTCAAACTTTGAAATTCCTAAATCTAAAATTTATTATAGTTGAAAGTTTCCATAATTGAAAAATTTTTCCGAAATTGAGATCATGACAAAGTTTTCCACAAAACAATTATTTGATTAAGTCGAACACTAACCGGCTCTGATACCACTGTTGGGACCGGGTGCATGTCGACAAGGATACAAGTTCGTAAAATTTAAAATTTTTACGTGCAGCGGAAGAGTTTGCATAAAATAATTTCCTAAATTATTTTAACTTCGTATCTAGCATGCAACCTTATGTGTTTGACATAATCATAAAATAAAACTTTGCGGAAAAGTAAACTAATTTACTTTGTACCTTGCGTAACTCGAAGAAAGGGACGAGATCCAACCGTAGCGTCCCTTGGAAGCTTCGCCTCTATTCGCGTCCACGCCGAGTTCTCTTCGGGATGACTTCGCAAAGTCACGAGTTTTGTGCCGACGAGAACTACTAGATTCTCTAAGGCACAACTGAAAGATCAAGAGAAAGTTAGGAAAACTAACCAAGAAGTAACGGAATCGAATTCCGGAAGAGAGGAGTCGCTATCCGCTTCTTCTTCTTCTTGTTCGGGTTCTCCTTCTTCTTGTTAGCTCACGCCCACCTTGCTTGGTGTTGATAGGGTGCGCCGGCCCAAGCAACCAAGAGGGAGCCGGCCCTAAACAAATGAAGGGCGCCGGCCCTAATGAAGGAGAAGGAGGATAGAGGAGAGATTAAGAGAGAGAGAGGGAGAGAATAATTAATCTCTTAATTGGAATAAGGGCTAGCCTTTGGTTCCTTTATATAGTAGCAACTCCTTTGCTAAGTCTCCCTCTAAACGAATTAACGGAATTAACGGAATTAGTTATAAGAAATTTATCTTATAAATT
>JAGFNQ010005406.1:202592-252785 GCA_024364735.1 Boesenbergia rotunda | reverse complement strand
AAATTCATTCCTTCTGATGACCAACTATTTAAGCTATCGACAGATCACCAACTGATAACCTTCAGCCCGTATTTCTCCACAGATTCAGGAAACGATTCAGCAAACAATTCATCATATATTTTAATGTAATGGGGAACAGCAAAATATTCGGCCAGAAAATATATTCAGATATCTACAGAAGCAATATGGCTAAAATTCTGTAGGACCTTCAGCGAATCTCACCTGACTTTATAAAGAAATAGGATTATTAACCCCAGCCAAATCTTAAAAAACTCCACGGGAATGTTATAGAAATTTACGAACCAGCTTTACATATGGGAGACCCAATCTATCAATCTTACAAATTCCATATAACTTCTTATCCAAATCTTGCTTGTGTATCACTTTCTCTTCATGATAATTAAAGGCTGAATTAGCCAAATAGTCTGCAGCCGTGTTAGCTTCTCTGTAAACGTGTGAATAAACTACTGAATATTCTGCAATTAATCTTCTGATCTTCAGAATTGTCATCCCATGTTCCCAGCAGATTGTTGAGGATAGTATTAACCGCAAAGCCACCTGAGAATCCGATTCTAACCAAATTGGGGTAAACTTATTTGTTATACATAATTCTAACCCAATTAGAATTGCATGTAGCTCAGCTTTGACATTTGAAGTTACCCCCCAATGTACCATGCTTTGCCCATAACAAACTGACCTTCATTATCCCGAATTATCACCCCAAACGAAGCATCACCTGGATTACCCCCTCGAACATCCATTCGTATTTAGTTTGTAACCTCCATATTTAGGCCGTAACCAACGCACCAAAATAATAGAAGTTCTCACTTTTATCTTAATGTCCAAACCGCATATTTTAGCCACCTCAGTAAATCCTCTCCAATGAATACTTTTGATAAAACCTGCAGCCTTCCCCATCAAGCAGTATTGGAAGATATTTCTTTTGATATTTCGAACCTCTTGCTTTCTCCCTTCATGTTTAGCCTCATTTCTAGCTAACCATAAAAACCAAGCAATAAGAAATGGTATCACCTCTTTAATGTGTCCTCCTTGCATCCATACCGATCCATTTTTCCATTCTTCTAGTATTGAAAACCGCTTGACATGAAATAGCTTGGCAAAATAATCCCATACTTCTTTAGCGATTGGACCTTCAAAGAATAAATGATTCCATGACTCTTGAGAGTAACAGCATTGGCATTTTGAAGCCAAAGTAATTCCGCGCCGTTGTAAAATAGTATCAACAGGTAGCCTCTTTTTCAAAAAATCTCCAAGCAAAAATAGATATACTCGGTTTTAGTAGGCCACTCCAAATAGCGTGATTTATAGAATCTTTCTTTTGCACTTGTCGAATGCTGTTCCAGGCCAGTTTCAAAGAAAAGCCACCATCTGTAGAAGGTCTCCAAATTATTTGATCAGAACTTAGTAAACAAGGGGTATTTGCAATTCTTTCTACAATATTGCCCGGGAGAAATTTGCCTATATCATCTGTTTTCCACTGCTTCCCATCCATAACTTCCTCAACCCTTAGTTCTTTATTGACCATCTGAGCACCAGATTGAGAAAGAGGGCCTTCATTCAACCAGGTATCAAACCAGAAATTTATTTTACCATTTCCCAAGAACCAACTAATATTTTGTTCCGCCAGCTCTCTTACCTTGATCATCCTACGCCAACAAGGGGATGCCGTAGCCTTGATAATAACATTCACCGGATGTGAAGAACCACAATAGAAATTAGACATATATCTAGCCCATAAAGTATTTGTTCCCTGAATCTGAACCAAAGTTTAATCGCCATAGCAAGACTAATATCCGCCAACTTTCTAACACCAAGTCCTCCTTCAATTTTGTGTTTACTGATCTCCTCCCATGCCACCCAATGAATTGCTTTATTATTTTCCTTGGATCTCCAAAAGAACCTTGCGAATAACATCTCCAAATTATGTAGGATAGAATGCGGGGAAGAATCACTTGTAACAAATATAAAGGCATTGATGTTAACACACTCTGAATTAATAATAATCGTCCCCCCATATGTCAACCGAGACATATTCCATCCCATAAACTTTTTCCTTATCCTGTCTAGCATGGGGTGAAAGTACACTGATTTTCTATGACCAGTATAAAGAGGGATCCCCAAATACTTCATAGGCCATGAGCCTTCCAAGAAACCTGTTTCAGCCAATATTAAAGCCTTGCGCTTGTCTGAAATCCTGTTAGACAAGTAGATCAAACTCTTCATTTTATTTATGGTTTGCCCAGATTGATCTTCATACTGATTCAGAAACTTCTTTAACAATTTTATACAGTTAATTGAACCATTGAGGAATATTATCACATCATCTGCATAAGCTAGGTGTGAAATCATCATATTGCTACCTGCAAAATAACCCAACTTTGAGTTATCCCGATAAAGCTTCTCTAGACCCCTGGATAAAAGTTCAGAAACAATAATGAATAAGAAAGGAGATAAGGGGTCCCCTTGCCGAATTCCTCTCCTTGATTTAAAGAAGCCAGCCACCTGCCCATTAATGTTAATAGAATACCAAACAACAGTAATGCATCTCTCAATCATGTTTATAAAATTTTTTACAAAACCAAAAGCTTCCATAATTCTGAATAAAAGGCTCCACTGAACTTTATCAAAAGCTTTTGCCATATCCAATTTCATTATAGCATTACCTCCTCTGACATGATGATTTAATTTGTATGTCAGCTCTTGAGCTAACAATATATTATCTGATATAAGTCTCCCTTCAACGAAGCCACTTTGTGTTGGAGATATAATCTTATTCAAAACTTTCTGCAATCTATTAGCCAATAACTTGGATATGATTTTGTAAGAAACATTACACAAACTAATAGGTCTAAATTCTTGCCAGGTTTGCGCATTCTCTGTTTTTGAAATTAGAATGATAGTCGTTGCAGTCATACCTTTTGGTAATGTTCCACCTTTAAAGAAATCTAGCACCGCATGAAACACATCATCCTGAATGATATCCCAACATGCTCTATAAAAGGAAGCAGAAAAAACCATCTGGGCCAGCCACACTATCTTGGTTCATCTCAAATACCACCTGTTTTACTTCTTCTTTAGAAGGAAGTGTAATTAACTCCAAATTTTCTGCTTGATTAATCAATTCTGGAATGCAATCAAGATTTGCCATGTTGTCGTGAAAGGGATCACCAGTCAATAACTGTTCAAAAAATTTTATACCCGAAGCTCTTATCAGATCCGGACTTTCCAAGCACTCACCATTATCCCATATTCGCCTTATGACATTGGAAGCTCTTCTTGACTTTACCATGTTATGAAAAAATTTGGTGTTACTATCACCCTCCTTCATCCATTTGACTGCAGCTTTTTGTTTCCAGAAATCCTCCTCCATTTGCAGAGTTCTAAAAAGATGAGCTTGAAGTTTAACTTTTTTGAGTTTATTTATCTCAGTAGGCTCCTTATCAAATTGTTCTTCTGCCTCTTTATACTGATCTTCTGCTATTTGAATGTTGTCATGTATATTCCCAAAGACTTCCTTATTCCACCATTTCAGATGACTTTTCAACCTCTTTAATTTTATTTGAAGATTAAGCATACCAGCACTTTCACTCGGCAAATTCCAGTTTAGTCTAACTGTTTGTGAGAAGCCATGGTGTCTTAACCACATTCTTTGGAACCTAAAAGAAGGGATCACTTTTTCGGCACCTGAAAAAGAAATAAGCAGAGGGCAATGGTCTGAAGCAGCTCTATTCAAATGCTCTACTCTAACTGAGATTCCGTTATCCTGCCAAGAATTAGAAATCAGAATTCTATCTAGCCTCTTCCATATTCTATTATTTGTTGTCACGCCCCGAGACCCGGGAGCCGCTGATCCAATAGAAGATCGGACAGCACCTCCCCTGTCCGGCGGACAATTTACACATACACACTACAACTATAACAATACCAAGCAGTTTATATTTGGCCTCTGGCCTCCAAAATAGATAACATAACATAAAAAGCACAAGACGACCAAGTAACTCATACCTGACTGCGGACCGGTCCGACTTATGACGAAACAACCAATACACAATAACCCCTTAGGGCACACTACAACCCACACAAGACATATACAAAGTCCTAAAGGAAATATGAACTAAAATACATCGCCAAGTACAACAAACAAAACACTGACGTCGCGATGGGTAGGGACTGGCTGTTGGGCTCTTCTGGCGACTCCAAGTATCTCAACCTGAAATAGAAACATATGGCAACGGTGTGAGTCCATAAACTCAGCGAATACCCAGTAGATATGCACAGTATGTTATAATAACAATAGAAGTCTACGCTGATACAACCTCATATGAACAATAGGAAGAAAGGGTATACTGAACATACTGAATAAAGATACATACCAGAATCCATCTATCCTGCAGAGGGTGAAATAAATCCCTATGGAACAAGTATAACATATAAACCAAGGTATACAGGTATCCAGTATATGCATGTCAATCAAGTGCAGCAAATAAATGCAGCAAACACAATCAAGTGCACAATGCATCGTATGCATATGATGCAATGTCATGGTCACCCCCTAACACCAGTCAAGTCACCGAGACAGGCGATACTGTGTCGGCCGAGTGGGTAGAGCTGTGACACTGTACGCACCCTGCTATCACTGCTCCTGAGTGACCGAGTGGACAGGATGCTGGTGGAGTGAACACTCCGCCCCATATATATATGGGGGAGATATCTCTCTCATCTTCTCTGGTCTATGGGAAGAGAAGGGATCCCTGCTTACTACCATGCTCCAAAACCACTACCCATGAGCGGTTGAGCGGAGCAATACAGAGCAAATGCACACACGCTACGGTATCCACTAACCCATGAGTGGCCGTGTGTGCCTATCATGTGCCGGAAAACGATTAGGCTCAACCACAAGGGAGTCGCTGATCGCCGGCATGCAACAATGCAAGGATGGTGTATGATAGATACACATACCGCCCTCCCAAGTCCTCAGTATACTAGGTCTCGGTCTGAAATCCTATAACAGGAAATACAGTTAACCTACAAGGTATACTGGCCGAAAACTACAGATCCCTCAAGGTCAAAGGCAGGAGATACATCACGATCTCTAAGCATACATCTAGATATGACACTACCTGATACTGTATGGAACTAACAGCATAATAACTCAGGGATAACTAACAAGTATCCAGAACAGACATAATAATTAAGGGATAACTAACAAGTATCCAGAACAGACATAATAACTCAGGGATAACTAACAAGTATCCAGAACAGACATAATAACTCAGGGATAGCTAACAAGTATCCAGTTCAGATATAATAACTCAGGGATAACTAACAAGTATCCAGAACAGACATAATGACTCAGGAATAACTAACAAGTATCCAGGTCAGGCAATATAACTCAGAGATAACTAACAAGTATCCAGTTCAGATATAATAACTCAGGGATAACTAACAAGTATCCAGAACAGACATAATGACTCAGGAATAACTAACAAGTATCCAGGTCAGGCAATATAACTCGGGGATAACTAACAAGTATCCAGTTCAGATATAATAACTCAGGGATAACTAACAAGTATCCAGAACAGGTATAATAACTTAGGGTAGCGTATAAACTTACTGCTATCTATAACAGACAATGCATAGCAATATGACAATATCTAAAAGATAAGTCAAAGGGTACCCGCCTCCACAAGAAGGATGCTCGTATCAGAATGAACCTCCCGTCGGAATAGTCGACAACGATAACCTCAATCCAAGCCCTGTATCAAAGGCATAATGTTTAGCTACAATGATACATAATTTATAGCTAAACGAGCTTAATTTATTAGGATCGTCCTAATTATCGTCGTTTCATCTAATTAACCATAATTAGATGATTAACCCTTATTTATCCCATATTACCCCGAATAGCTTCCAAAGTAGGTTTTGAAACCTAAATTTATCAAATTAACTCATTAGGCTTACTTTCCAAATAAAACTTAACCCGTAGGTTAATCCATAGCTCTTCCAAAAGCAAAAGAAACCCTTTCGTCCATTGATCAACTTATCAACCTAATCCAAGTGACCATACTAACACTTAATCCAAAATAGAAGCATCATAAAACCTACTGCTAACTTCCAAAATTCTACAACAAGAACACTTCACAAATTCAACATGTAAGATTCCGTAACAAGCTGTGATACACAACAAGTGAATTCCACCAGTTCACCAAAAACACTAAGATTCCCAATATCAGCTTTGAAATCCTATAAGCTCAAAACACCAAACACAAACCATACTCTAACCAAAAATTTAACCAAAGTTTACCATTCTATCAGAACCATATAAAACTAAGAAATAACAGGAACTACACCAACTGAATTCAACTTCAGAACAGAAACAGAACTATAGCATTAATCTTCGAATACGAACCACAATGCCTACCCATAACTACAAATTTGTCTAAGATCCACACCAAAGTATTCAATCTTACCTGAAATTATGTCGATCACGAGTCCCCAGCTCCAATCCCACGCAGTTAGCTCTCGAACAGCAGAGCTGATATGCCCTAAGAACAATCCCGATCAATTCAAGCAAGGGAATCCCATCACCTAAGCAATAGCATCCCTAATTCATCCGAAATAAACCAAAACCCTACCTGGAGCAACTGCGTCATCGTCGTTTAGCCCTGTCCTATCACTCGTGGGTCGCGGAAGAAACCCACCTCCAATATCTGACCATGGAAGGTTGATAGCTGCCAAACCACTACGCGCCCTCTTCGGTGATGCTCGCTCAATCGATTTGGAGAGGAGCAACTCGCAAGTCCCCACCGGTGGAGATTTTCCTTCCCCAAACTCCTATCAGCCCAAAACGAAGGGCGCCCTCACCGTGAGTCGAGAGGAGGTGGAGATGAAGGTTTGGCTTGGTGGCGTCGACTGAGGCGATGGCTGTGGCTAGGGCAACGCAGAGCGAGAGAGAAAAGGGAGGCGCTCGATCGGCTGTGGAGGAAAAGAAGCAGTTGCGGCGGAAACTTAGGGCTCGGGTGTGGCTGCAGCCGAGCGAAGAGAAGAAATAAGGTTTATAAGTGGCTGCGGCTTTTTGCAAATAAGCCCCTCAACTGTTTTGGAATCCAAACTTTACCCTTAGCAGTTAATGCATATTTACCACACAGTCCTTAAAACTTAATTTTCAAAACAATTTAATCCTCTTTATAGTTTGGGTCCCGGAAATCCGTAAATCTTCTTCCGAAAAGTTTTCTGGCTCGCTCCAAAAGTGTCGGATTTAACATTTGTCCAGGTGAATCGGTCACCTACAAAGCCTGCATCAATTAAGCCTGTGAGCATTACAAAGTTATTAAAATCGTCTATGGCCCCTACCCCTGATAAAATACCAGATGAGGTCTCCAACTCGTTAGCAACGACGTTAAAATCACCACCTACCATCCAGAGCTCCTCATCACCAGGTTTAATTAAATCTAGCTGTTCCCATAAATCGTATCTAGCCACCCTTGAACAATTCGCACATACAATGGTAATCAGAAAATCCATAGGAAACATGTTGTGTTTCAGCTTTAAGTGGAGAAACTGCTCATGATCCTTTAACACAGAACAAGCTATATTCATATCATGAGAAAACCAGATTTTACCTGAGCAATTGGAGAATGCCGAAGAGAAACCAGATCTTCTTAAAAACATTGCTTCATCAAGAGCTATCATAGGCTCTAAAATACCCAAAAAATTAAGATGATAATGATATTTAAGATATAGCAATCTTCTTAGCGTGGGAGGATTACCTATCCCCCTAATGTTCCACACGAGGCCTGACATTATAATATAGAAGAATTAGCACCCCTCTGAGCTTGAAATTTACTTCTGGTAACCCTAGGAGGAATATCAGAAGGAAATTTTGGCCTAGCTTTATTCACAGGAATCTTTTGCAGTGATGGAAAAGATGAAGATTTCTGCAACTGATGCACTTCCTCATGATCTGCTATATCCTCTTCCATAAATAGCTTCATATTTTCCTCTTCCGTGAAGTCATTTTCATTAGTTTGAATGAAATCCACATTCTGAATGATGGTTTCTGTTTCTGTCATTATCTTATCAGCCACAATTTTTCCCCCATTATTCATATCATCCTGCATACTTATTGAACCTAATTGATTAGAACTCAATTCAGTAGATGAACCTTGTATTGCTACTCCGGCTACTGGGATATTGGCTTGACTTTTATCCACCGACTGAAAGTGCTTCTCCAGCACTGGAAGCTGCTCCACCGGGTCAGAGCCTCTATTTTGTTCTTCTATATTATCAATCATTCCAACCCTCCTTTGCTCTAGACCATTTGTTCTGATCATAACCTCGTCTATCTTTTCTTTACCTTCTCTAAGCATCTGAAATTCTTCTATTTCAACACCTTCCATAGGCTCCAGAACTTGAAACCTGTTCTCATTAGCCAGTTGTCTGTTTACTCTGTCTTTTTGAATCCAAATATGATTACTTACATTGGGAATAACTTCCTTCAGCTCTTTTCTATCATCCCTACCCACCTTAACATCTGAAAAAATAGCACTTTTCTCATTCTTTTTCCAAGGAGGAAAAGATTGGCCTCCATTAGCATAACAGTCTTCAGCCGAATGACCCAAATGGAGACAATCTGTGCAATATTTGGGAGATTTTTCGAATAGAACTTTTTGTATTCTCTTTTCTTCTCCAATACCAATCCAGAATTCATTTACTCTAGGTTTCAGTAAATCAATTTCAACACAGACTCTAGCCATGTACAACCTTGAGCCATCGGCCGTAGCTTCATCTATCTTTATAGGCTTTCCCACAATACGGGCGGCAGAAAACAAGCTTTTCTTATTGAACATGTGAATGGGAAGGTCTGGGAATTGTATCCATACCGGTGCTATCGAGGATTCGGCATCATAATTGAAATTAGGAGACCATTTGAATATACGCAGTGGAATTCCTCCGATGAACCATACTCCTCTCTCCCATATTCTTGCCATATCTGCGTTGGATGTCAAGTGCAGGAAGATGTGACCCGATCTCAAAGCTCTAATGTTATAAGGGCTAGATAACCCTAGATTTTGAAATGCCATCTTAATAACGGAGAAGATTGGGCGTTTGCCCGAAAATTTTCCAACTAGAGCATATCGATAAGGATCAGCCATCGCTGTGACTTCTTCAGAAGAGTAGAATATTCCTGGCTTATCGTTGTATACCATCGTCTCTTTAAAATCTTCTCCAATCTCCTCAAAAGACTTTTTGGATGCCCTTGGTGAAGAAGGTCGCAGGACCGCAACATAAGAAATTGCTGTCACAGCCGCTGCTCCTTTTTGATTCAACGAGCTCTCCGATTGGGGAGCTACATTTGGTAGAGGAGGAAAGGCAGATGGATCCGACGCCGGCTGTTTGCTGGCGCCGTCGGCCATCGCCGCTACGGGAACGAACCGCGCGTAAGAACAGTCGCAACAGTCGCCTTCAAAATCGCCTTCAAAATCGCCTTCGTCCTATGTTATTTTAATGTCTGGTCTTCGACTTTAGCTTCAATTTTCATATACCAGTAACTCAAGAACTTGGGGTTGGCGACATTCTACAAGTCCTTCGATTATGGCCAAGTTCTTTGCAACGGTTGCATTTGAGTTTTACCTTCCCATTGTGTCTCGACTCAATCCGTGCCTTCTTTCGCCTACGGGGCTACATAAGGCTACGGGAACATAGAACTATAATATTGTTTATGCCCCTAGGCCAAAACTCCTTGCTTCGACTAGGATAAATACTGTAAATGATATTCCAATTTTGTGAAAAAAATAATGCTCACAATATGGGAGTATATCCATGTTTCGATGAATGATGACGACAATAGCATGTGAGCATGGGAGTCCTAAATTTTGAAACTCTCCATATTGATAATATTTTTTTTCCAAATCAATAATGTATGAAGCGCCTCATGTCTCTACTTCCATGCTCTAGCTTTCTCTCTCCTTGAATCTATTTCTTTTGTAGCATGAGGTGTCAAAGCAACATACCATTTTGAGACTTCCTCTCTACGGTTAAAGAACCATTGAGCTACCTTTCTTCTTGTATTATCAATTAACATATTTATGGGAAGTTTACGTGTATTCTTGAATAAAGCATTTAAACTCTCCGTACAATTAGTGGTTAGCATTCTATACCTTCTCCCAGTAAAGTGTGCATTAACTCACCTTTTAGGGTCAATGTTCTGAAGCCACTTATGAGCATCTGGTTATTTTTCAAGCATTATCTACATTATGAGATCATATTAGAGTGTTATGTTTGCTCGTGTTGCTGCCCAAAATAAACCTAAAGCTGCTGTACTTTCAATATCCATTACCATATTACAAGACATATGGTGGCAACAAAAAGTATGATGGGAGTTTGTGTAAACTTTCCTAATTGTTGATATAATGACACGATGTCTATTTGATACTATAGTCATTGATTGTTCATTGACAGCAAAAATCCTCTTTGTATGCTCCAAAAATCACTCACATGCAGACCCACATTCAACTTCAGCGATTCCAAAGGCAAGTGGGAGAACATTGTCATTACCATAGACCGTTGTAGCGATCAACAATACACTCGGCTACTTCCCTCTTAGATGTGTGACATTAATTCTGATAAGTTTACGTAAATAAGACCTGAACACTCTGCGATAAGCACCAAAACCCCAAAAACACAGCTGGAACTCATTATTATCATTCCTGTATAGTGTCACATAAGTTTCAGGATCCCTAGCTCTTAACTCACGCAAATATTGTGGAAGATCTCTATATGCCTCATCATAATCTCCGACGACCTTTTTCAACATTATCTCCTTGGCTATGTATGTTTTTCTGTATGATATGATTACTCCAAACCTAGCTTTTATATCTGATATAATCATATTTGGTTTGTATTGTTCATTATGAAGAAATTATTCTTCAACAAAAGACGCTACAAATGACGAAGAGCATGCATGATAATCAACACTTTCCCTAACAATTCCATATTAGTGTTCCTTTAAATATTTTGTAATAGTGAACTCTACTTCCCCGGGCAACTACTCTCCATGTACATAGTTGGTTGAAGCACACCGTTCTCTATTTTTTTGGGTGTCAACTGGGTTATATCTCATATGCTTAACCATGACATGTTTTACAAGTGTATTCTTGAATTCTTGTCTAAATTGAAAAATCTGTCACACAAAAAAAAATCATGCTCATCTCTTGCCTCTACCTCTCCAATTAGCTCAGCTAGCAATCAAGAATTCAAAATATAATGTTCATCAGCTATTGGAAACTTCTCCTCTAAGTCACTGTACTAATTTGGGGAAAATTCATATTGCTCAATTTGCATATTATCAGCTTGGAATTCTAGTACACTTGTACTGAGTTATAATTCATCTGCATTTCGAATTTCATGATCTTCCTCCTCACTCCAGGTTGGCTAAATGTATTCAACAAATCTTATAGAAGAATTCAGATACTCATCTTCTAGATTACTTGCTTTTTCATTTAGATCAAATGTCAAATTCCTTGTAATTCTATTACCATTATATTCGGAAGATAATGAAATATTATTACTAAATATTTCTGCTCCATTCCATACGACAACATTACTATTAAGCATATTCCATATCTCTGAGAGAATTTCGTCAACAACATTATCATCCCTGAAAAATAAATTACAATTAAATTTGACAAACTTTCAAATTCATAATCAAGTATTTCAGTAATTCAAAAAATAAACAAGCATCGATACAGATCCAATATCAGGCCCTCCTCGGGCCTGATATGGTATGATATCAGGCCCGAGGTCATATTCAAGTATGAATTTATCATAAGATTAAACAAATTCTGAGTACCCTATTTATGTGATGCATGACACCATCAGAGTCTTTCTCCAAACTAAAAATTAGTAGGAAGAGTTGATCAGTACAAAACTAGGTCTGATACATACCATATCAGAGCAGAATATGGTTTAGCTGAATAAACCTTATAAGAACCCTTATACTATTTCTTTTCATCGTATATACAAATTTTAAGTAGCCAAATTATACATAGATTACTAAATATTTTTTTTCTTCTACCAAACACACTATTACTTGAAGTTTCTCCTTCAACACCTATCTTCCTTAACGATTCTTTGAAGTCGACTCTTTGAAGTCACCTCTAGAACACACATTAAATGCTTTCAACTCCTTCTTTTGCAATCACAACAAAATACAGTAAATGGTTCGATATGAGTCACGTTATGTAAGACAGAAAGAGATATATAGGGTGAGAAAAAAAAATACCTGAGGCATCTGAAGTACACTCTCTTATTTTAAAATCAAAACTCTGAAAAGTGGTTCGGATGCCTCTAAAAGCTAATTGAGAAAGAGAGTTGTTAGCGGGAGGGATATAAGAGGAAGAAGATAATTTTTGATACGCCCTTGGGTAAAAATCAAATCTCAAGACGTTTTTTTGATAATTATGATTTCTCACGTGCGTCGTTTAGTAAAATGTCGTTAAAAGCTCCATGTACAGTGAAGTTATCATCAAAAGTTTTAGGGTGGATCTTATAGTAGGATTCTAGAAGCTTAATTGCGAAGCTTCCTAAATAAACTAGCTATATTGCGTTAATTCTGGATCCTATTGAGTTTATTAGTGAGGCATTATGGTTTAGTTTTAGTTTAGCTCAAGTAAGGTTCAATTTAGATACAAACAGACCAAGTTTGGGTTGAACCAAGGTTGTTTTGAGTTAGTTGTGGGTTGGTTAAATGGTTACTAATTAAGGTGTTTGTTATGTTTAGCAGTCTATTTAATCCTTGACCCTTGATGCTTTGCAATTATATGAAAGAGAGAGAGAGTTGATCGGATAATTAAGAGTTAACTATTTTAAGTGAGAATAACAAAAATTCAATTTAGTTTCAACTAACATTGAAAGAAATATTGGAATTTGTTTGTGTTAATTAACTATTAATTATATTTGAAAGTTCAATTAAAAGACCAATTTTAAATTAGTTGTAAAATAATATAATTGGGAACATTTTCTATCGAAAGCTACGACAGAATGATCGTTAAAAAAAGGAATATAATAAAATAAATATTTCACAAAAGTTGTGAGATTTTTGAAGGTTCAAAAAACCTTTTAAACTATTTAAAATTAGAAATAACTAATTCTTTCATAAAATTGGTTGGCATAGACTTGTGAAAATGCGATTTTCTGGAAAACGCGTTTGGTTTGTATTTTTCAAGATTGTTTTCCAAAAAAAGATATAGCGTTTTCTGAAAAATTAGAGAATGAAAGAAAGTCATTTTTCAGAAAATAAAAAAAATATGATTTTCTGAAAAATAAAAATAGAAAATAGAAAATAAAACAACTCTTTAATAAAGTTCTAGAAATCCAAATCAACTCTTTATTCCTCCTTGTTTGAGTTTATTCCTCCTTGTTTGAGTTATTGCCATTTGATCTAATAATGCTTCCATGGAGTCAAGGTAATTTGAGTTTATATTGATAATTTTTCTTGATCTAACATTTAGGTTTAAGATCCAACACTCAATCAAGCAATCCAATTTGATCTAACATCCAAGTTTCTCCCATGTATTGTGATTTCCTTCGGATCACAACATTCTATCATCCTCCTGGTCACAACGTCATTCCTTCCCAATCGCACGTGTTTGAGCTACAACCACCAAACACACTAGGAACATTTGGAAAGTAATTCTAGCGTAACCCTAAAATAATGACTGAGATAAATGAATTCCAAAAGTTAAACAACATTTGAAACATGCGAAATATGGCATAACAAGTCGAAAACTAAGTGAAGAAATACCCAAAATATGTGAAAGGTCCAAGTCATATTGTTTGATCTAGGGCTTTGCCCGACTAATATGCTTTGCTTGTTGACCCATTTGGATGCATTGCAGTTCGACCTCCTTTGTGTACAACATTGATTGATGCAAAAATATGATAATGTTCACGTCAAAGATCTCCCATCGCCGGCCCCACGGTGAAATGGAAAAAGATAAATTAGATACTAAGCTACCCTTAAGTGGAAGGATTATTTGCCATAGCTACAACTCGAATCCTTGCCCATTGATACAAGTTCATCACTTGGGTACCAACTCTGTTACACCCTATGAGCTTTCTTTGTGTACATCATGGTAGCAAAAAGATGATAATATTCATCCCAGACACCTCTGAGAGGGCAGGAATCAAACTACTAATCATGAATTGACCCTGAGACTTCATGTTGACAACATTCTATATACCAACTGATAGGGTTGAATAGTTCGTGCTTAGCACGAGGGATGAAGAAGCCGCGGGGCGCGACATGACAGATCGAAGCAACCTTCCTTCCCGGGGCCCCCCTCAGGAGACGCATCCGGGAAGGTCAATCCGAAGACCCCTCCCGAGAGCACCCCGGGAGGTTAGGCCCCGAGAGTTATAGCGCTCGAAGACCCCGAGCTCATCTTGGAAGGTGGAGTCCCCGCAATGACCGACCTCGGGTACTGACCCCCCTCTCGGTCCGGATAATCATCCCCGTTAGAAAAGGTCTGCACAACCCTTAAATGTCGTAACGGGTGAAAGCGTAATAACAGCACAAACTGCTTCAAAAGATATCCAGTTACCGCCGAAAGAGGGGGGTGTGGCTTAAGTAACGAAGACATGGCACCAATCGAGGGGGCACGTCTAGTCTGTCGTCGTCAGTATAAAAGGTAGTCCAACCGCTCCGGTAAAGGGGTTACGCTCTCTCAACCCTACATACATTCTTTACTTCTCGCTACCTTTACTTTTCGGACGGACACTGACTTGAGCGTCGGAGTGGACTCCATCGAACCCCTGTCGGCGTGTCCCCTAACGCTCGTGTTAACCTTGTAAGACCCTAAGTTCCTCCCCGCTGCAGCCGCTTCCAAGGGACAAAGCTCCAGGGACTGACCATCGTCGTCGACTCTTTCCGGAACACCAATTTATTGTCCGTCCCGAGAAGAATTCTTTGTGTACATCATGATACTATTAGTGGACGCTGTTAGAGTGGTTCACTTATATGAAATGTTGTCAATTGTATTCTCTACCCATTTTCGAAACTAACTAAAAACTGCACCAGGCTTACTTGTCTCTGCAGCACACCAAAACATTTGCAACATTTTAGACACTTGCAATAGGCATTCTTGTGGCATCCAATTCTACCAAGACCACATTAGACCGGTTAGCCTGACTGGTAAAACCAAAACCAACTAGGCACTCTGGTTGAATCGCCAGTTCAACTGAAAAAAATTGAGAGGTTGGCTGATTCAACCCATGTTCTGGTCCGAAAACATTGGTTGAATCTTCACACATCTTATGCAAGGCACTACTGTGTTGGATATGGAACCGTCACAAAGGGTAACCATTGATAATAAGTAATTTACAGTGCAACATAAAGTTCAATCATGCAAGCATCGACGCTTTATGTTCACCAAACCACACAAATATCTACAGCTGAGACTTCGAGATAATTATCAACTGGAACAAAATAATGCTTGGCTTTTCTGAGTCGGAAATGAACCTCAAATTCACACTGAGAGAAGCACTCATTAATATGAGTTTGCAGAAATTTCTGGATGATAGTATAACATCTCATTCCAGATCATCTCTTTGATCATATCTTCTCTGAGGTTCTCATCTACATCGAGATCAACAGGAACATCAGCTGGAAGATTGGCATTAGGGTCATAAAGAGGTGACATGTATGGGTGTTGCAAAGCCTCATCAACACTAATCCTCTTAGACGGATCAAAGACGAGCATCTTCTGCAGTAAATCAATGGCTAAAGGATTAGCGTTAGGGTAGAGATTAACAAGAGGGATACCAGGAGTATATGGCAGGGATTTGATATATTTCTGGGCCTTTGGATTATCAATGAAGCCGATGTCAGCATCACCCATGGTACCGAGTACATTGATAATGAGTTTAAGTTGGTTAAGGCACTCTGTGCCTGGAAAGATGGGCTTCCGGCCGAGCAATTCTGCAAAGATGCATCCAACTGACCAAACATCTATAGACGTACCATAATAATCACAGCAGAGAAGTAGTTCAGGGGCCCTATACCAGCGAGTAACAACATACTCAGTCATGTACTGTCCCTTTCCACTACTTGCACGAGCCAGACCAAAATCACAAATCTTCAGTTCACAATTGGCATTAACAAGAAGATTTCCAGGTTTCAGATCTCTGTGGAGTATATTTGCAGAGTGAATATACTTCAAACCACGTAGTAACTGTAACCAAATGAAACAGTTTCAGTCAGAAACAATCAAAAGTATTCTAGAATCTAAACTGCATTCTGTAAACAAACCATGTCTATTGAAACAGATAAAAAAGGTGAAATATTTTCATCATACTACATTCTAAATCAGCTAATCTTCTAAGAAAGACATGAAATAACAGAACTACGCTACATCATACCCTCCAAATCATACCGATCTAGTTCGATTTAGAAATTTGCAATGAACAATAGGAGCGAACTTCAAAAATCTAATTTAACTGAAATTGTCATGAAAATTTCTTTCTCACAAACTTGCAACATCTAATTTAATTTTGCTTGTCTTTTGTATATTATGGGCAAAATCATAGGCCAGTTAGATTTTGCATTTTCCCTATCCAGAGATTCAAGATACTATTGTTGGATTTTATTTCACCATTCAGTGGGCTTACATTTTGTTTTGTAACACACAATTTTATGTCAATACGGACAAACCTATAAAGTGATCTAATTGATGTCAATTACAGGTTTCTATTTTGGATGTAGGTTTATATGTAGGGCTGATAACAGAATCGGGCCCACTACTATATATAGGGCATGATCCCCGTAGGGCTGGGTATTCTGACATATCTCCACACATCCCATTAGCAAGCAGCATATAGCGTCGTCAACCCCAGCATCCTACTGGAAGATCTGCTCATGCTTTCTGCAAGATCTCCGGATTTCGAAGATGAAGCATCTCCGGATTTCGCAGACGAAGCGACGATGGCATCTCCGCTGCATTCAGATTCATTGTCTTTTATTGTCGTTTAATTTATTTGCACTGCAAATTTCGATCTTAACTAGATTTTGTGCATGAATCTTACCTATGTTCTTAGTTGTCAAGTGCTACTTGCTTTTACCAGGATTGCATCACTTGACATAAATGATGTGCCCATCCTAAAGAGTTCAAACCAATCAAGCAAGTTTCAATCTTCACTATGTGCTACCAAATCAAACAGATTAGGACGCAGCAATATTACTAGATGAGAAATTGTGAATTGAAAAAGGAAGACATAAGAAAACTAAAAATTTCTGCTACCACAGATATACTTTAGTCAGACTTTCCCACTATGCTTATGACAATTCTCCCAGACAAAAGTGTCTCTCCAATACTAGTAACCCGCTATCATCTAAGATTAAGTATTCACAGAAAAAGAAAAAATGGAATTCCCATATTAGGAGCTTCAATAGTTGAAATGGTAATATACAATACAAATAATTCCCCTAAATGTATAAAGCTAGTAGACTTAATTGAAATAGGTTCTAGTACTAGCATGGTGCTAATTTAACAATACTTTTAAGGCTGCCGAGGTTTTTTATTGACGACTTGAACTGCATTTCACAGGATTACAATCAGAAGGGTGTGGGTGCAAATGTGTTTTCCACATTACTATTACCATGTTCTTTTAGTTTCTTGCTAGTGCAGGCCAACTTTAAAATGTTGTTATTCGATACGAATATTTACATCATGAATCATATCAGAATCCTTAGTTGCGTGCAGAACTTTCCCTGGCCTTCTCTCTATCCGTCAGATCCCCAACTCTACTTGATCCAATGTCAAACTAAGGAATCTATTGTTCATCTAGAAAGATGCTAATACCAACTTATTAAATTATTTTATCACCAACGAAAGGTACATCTAATTACACCTATATAGCAATATTTTATTTGTCTTATATTTTTTGGCAATTCCACGCATTCTTCTTAGTATATCCATCTCTGCCACACTAAAATTTTGTATGTGTGATTGCCTAAACACCTATTGCTCTAACCTATAATGTATGGTTCATCGTACTATAGTAATCTAAAAAATTCCTTTTAATCTAGGGAAAAACATGATCATACACTTCTCGGGGGGTGGTTCCTCTCCATTTTAAGCACCCAGAATTTATAATGGTATCTTCATCAACTTATACAACTGTGAAAAGATTTAGTTCAATGGATATTTCTACTCCAATAACAAGCGAAAAGCTTGGTGGTTTGGAGTTCAGTTTTCCTGGACAATGACACTATCCGCTTGGCAGCTGTTGTCTGATTATAAAATCCAAAATGGCATCTTCTCAAGGAGATCTTGTTCCTTACAGCTTTATTAGGGCATAACTCCTTTCTTAGATTCAAAGTCACCTAATTGATTAGCAGAGCAAATAGGGCAGCAAATTTGATTGGCAATCTCGTCAAAAATTAAATTTGCTAATTGGTTCGAATCTCAAACAGCTAAACCATTTCTCAACTCAGATATCTGGTTTGGTCTGTGTAATTTTTCAGGATATTAACAAGATCAGCTTCTTCTTACTATCTCCTCATGACTAAAGTAGCAGGCCAATTAAGAGTTGAGGGGACAAGAAACAATGTCTTATTCTACTTGAGGAATGAGGGGACAAGAAACAATGTCTTATTCTACTTGATGATTGAGGGGGACAAAAAGCCTAAATACCAAATAGGATGACATATTTTTATGCATGATCATCAAGCACTTAAGGTTCCCAATTAAACATACAAGAGGAACTATGCAAATTCTAACTTGTCCTGAAAAATTTATAGAGTATCCACCAATAGGAATAGGATCCAATTACATATTGATCAACTCGGGGATAATCACTACAATTTTAAATTGTAAGCTTCAGTTGAATTTGAGAATGAATAGCTCAAGTTTGAGTTCATGAGCTTGAGAGTTCAGAAATAGTTTAAGCAAAATGAGAAGGCTGAGATGTATGAGGGCTGCAACCAATCCAAGCAACAGTTTTTTTCTTTTCCCTCTTTTGGGGATTCTGAATCATCAGTTACAAAGGTAAAAATAGATAGCCTGCTGGATTCTGGTGATTCGAACTATAGCAATCAGTTGCATGGGCTACCACCAAGTGGTATCCCAAATACCATGGTGATATCTGACAGTACGACCTTCATAACCCCAGTTGGTCATATGAAGCACCTAACTCACAGTACAATGCGAGGTTACGAACCATAACCAGAGCATTATAGAGTTAGAATAATGAGATTTGGAAGAATAAGCAGAACAAGATATACTAATTGTTAGAATTAGCATCAAGATAACATTTATATCAGTTAACTCCACATTTATCCAAGAAAATACTAAACTTACCAAAAAAACATACAGGAGGCATCTTATCTAAGTTTGTAAGAACAAGTGAAAAGAGAATGTATTTCATCATTGTCATTATACCTATGTTCCTGACCGCTAGAAAGTCATACATTTTTTAAAAAGGTACAAGAAAGAGGAGTTCAGATTGCTACATAGTTGAACAAATTGAATCCAAAGAAGGTAAAAAACCTAAATTGTTCAGAAACGGATAGTCACAATGGATTAAATTTCAAGTGTCATTCTAAAAAGAGATATGAATTAGCCATGCCAAAAAACAAGCATGATGTGGTAGACCTCAACAATATCCCCTGCTTCACTTCCTTCAAAAAGCAACAAAATTCTCATGTCAATCCATAAACCAACAAAAAGAAGCTTAGCATATACTGTTTAGGATCCCCTTTAGCAGAAGTCAAACCACAAGTGACATAGTTCGTAAAAGGTCACTTATGAATAAGAAACAAAAAAGCAGCTTAATGTTAATGGCGCTTAAAAGAATATGACTCCAAAAGACCAAAAACCAAAAAAAAAAAAACCCAAAAAACTAATGCTTATGAAACTAAACCATGGGGTCAAGCAGAAGAAATTGGCATATGATGAAGCTAAGCCGTGAGAGATTGGTCAACTGCTGAAGAATAAGCTAGTAATGAGAAGTTAGCTTCTATATATAGCTTCTATATAAGTGGCCAACCGACAAAGATATATCTTCGCGCAAAGTAGGACTATGGATAAACTGCAAGGTACCAATCTAGGCATAAGAGAGTGGCTTATGATTAGTAGCATTGATTCTCTTTCAGTAGCATGCATAAATTCAACTTCTCAAGGATACTTACCTGAAAGAGAAAGTACTGACAATGGTCATTCGAAAGTGCCTGTGATGATTTGATAATCTGATGCAAATCAGTGTCCATAAGTTCATAAACAAGGTAAACATCCCTAAATGATCTCCTGTGGGGTGGCATCATGATATCCTTCAAAGCAATAACATTCTCATGTCTAAGGTGCCGAAGGAGCTTCAGTTCACGTAGAGTTCTAAGCGCATCCACACGGTTATCAAAAACATTATGTATTTTCTTTATTGCAACCTTTTCATTCGTCTCACGGTTTATTGACGAGCACACGATCCCATATGCTCCTCTCCCAATAGGCTTGATTGGCTCATACTTTGTATCGATCTCAAACAAAGTTTGCCACATGAAGTAGTAGTGCTTCCCATGGTTTCTCACGCCATTTGGAGGATCAACCAGCGTAGCCATTTCCTAGAAAAGCAAAAAACAAACAAAGAAACAACTGGAGATTGCACTGTTTAAAATATAAATAGACTCCAAAAAGAAGGCAAGTAAAGATGAAAAAATTAATCAATTGAAAAACCTCCAAAAGAATAAATCAATTGAAAAATCAAAAAACCTCCAAAAGAATAAATCAATTGAAAAATCAAGGCATCGACATGAAACAGTCCAGCTAAACAAATTTTTGTCATTGAATAGCACATCAGAAAGAATAAAACTGTTCAATGACAGCGGTTACCAGCGTTCACCATTGCAAGCTCCAAAAAGAATCGTAAAAGAAAGCAAGAAAGAAATACAGATAAAGAAAACCAAAACCATTACGGTTCTCGACGGCAGAAAACCATGCTAAGGGGATGATTACCTTACTCCAACAACAAGGCCGCAGAAGACTTGACAGGATTTATCGTCAAGTATCCTCACTTTACTTTGTTTTGAAGACAATCATTCACACTTTCGGCAGCAAAGATTTCAGCTTCCCCACTCTCCCCTGCCCTCCACCCGTGAGCTTACTCTAAAATCCAAGATTTCTGGAAACCCCAAGCGGAAGCACCAAGATCGACTCAAACCATCGGAAATTGCCCCCTTTCGCGACCAATTTCTTCCAGATCACCATGGCCCAGCTCGATCAGCTCCTGCCCGCATCAATTCGCGCCCCTGGCGGCGCCCCGTACGGCTGATCGAAAACCTCTCCGTGCCCACCTTCGATTCAGCGGAAATCCTTGCCCTAAATCCAAGAAATCTAAGGGTTATGATGGCCAGTGGATCAATCAGAAGAGCAAGGCGCCAAAAAAATAATAATATAACCGACAGCTCGAGGAGTGTCATCGACGGCAGCTACGTGTCACGCACTGCTTACGCTGGGCCGCCGAACCATCCTACCGTGAGAAAACGGACGGACCAGATTCAAGAATGGTTCCATGCGTCTCATCTCTGCCGTCCGTATTCCCGTCGACCTAACAAGATATTCCTCGGAATGTTCCTCTTTCGGAATCGCGGGGAATCCAGGGAACCATGGACGGTTCTGATCTCGACACGTAGGTACAGTGGATCGCGCGGGGGGAGGAATCCTCTCTGTGCATTTATTATCTTTCCAGCTGACTGAAATTTTAAGTCGAAACAAAATCAATTAAGTCAGACTTTTTTTTGCTTAAGTGGACAAATTATTATTATCTGAATTTGCAATTTCAATTGGTGCTTTGAATTATTGTACAGTTCGGCTAATTTTTTTTTTAAATGTTTATTTTCAAGAAATTTTCGCTGATTCTCATTTTTTTTATATATAGAAATATTAAAAAATACTTAGTGAAAATCTTGTATCTTTCATATCACGTGGAAATATCTATTAGTCACGTGCGATGCACATGAACGTTATGCTCGATGTGCGTGATCAATGCACACGTGTACATTATGTGCAACGTGGCGCACACATTTGTGCATGGCCATGAAATTCATGACACTTTTTTGACACCGACACCCGCACACCTAATAAATTTAAATTAAGTGGTACAACCAATGAACCTAGCGATTAAATGAAGTGATATTTTGGCTCCACGGGTCGGGTTAGGTGGTAAAATATTAAAAGAATAATAAAAAAATTAAATCAAGAATAGAATAAATATTTTGAAAATTGACATTTTAAAATATGTTTAAGCTGTGTGTTTCGGATTTATTGGTAAGTAAATTAGGGAAAGAGTGTATCTTTAGAATTCATCAGGTGAAATCTAAATAATTAAACTATAAAAAATAAATAATATTTTGAGTGTGGTCTAAATGATTAGTGATCATCACTGTCTTTAGGCTGCATTTGATAGGGGGTAATTTATCCTGTAATATAATTAGAAAAATGATAGAAAATGCGAAAGTGAATAGCGAAAGTGAGGAGCGAATGAGTTGGCTGTCGACGTGTCAAAAGCCACCTTGGCTTTCTCTCTCCGAGCGAAAGCCAGCGAAAGCCAAAGTGACTCTCTTTTCTCCCCAGCGAAAGGCAGAGGATCGCGATCCTTGGTTACCTCCTCTCCTTCCTCCCAACGCCGCCGACTCTTTTCCCCTTCGACGCAGCCAAGAAGTCCTCCTCTCCTTCCTCCCACCGCCTCGATTTCCATTTTCCTTTCCCCTTCGAAGCAGCGAAGACCTTCATTCCTTCCTCCCGGCGCCAAAGATTTCCCTTTCTCCTTTCCCCTTCGAAGCAGACGAGTGCCCTCGGCAACGAAAGCAAAGCTGACGAAAGCGGCTCCTTCCTCCCACCGCCAATGAAAGCCAACGAAAGCCAAGGTAAAGTTGCAGAAATTTGCCCTTTCGAAAGAAGTTGTCTTTATCCTATTTCTTTTCCCTTTCGAAAGAAGTTGTTGCCCTTGAACTGCGATTTTTCTCACTACAGGTAAACTCAAATTTCTGCAAATTTGAGTTGTCTCCTTCCCTTTCGAAAGAAGCTGTTGCAATTTCTTGTTGACAATTGATTATGAAACAAAACCTGACATTGGGTTGCTGAACTTGCCAGTCTAATTGGTTCAATAGATAGGGACAAAGTATCTAGATCGTATTTAACTGTATACAGAGAACCAGTTTCTTTTGATCAATTCTTTGTTTTGACTGATTTTCCCAATTCAATTTATGCCATTGAACTTTGAATCTCGATCCTTGGTCCATTATTAACTATTCAGTTTATTGTCTTGAATCAGACTTCTTTCAGGTATTCATGAAGTTTTAATAGAAACATTCTACTGGATCTTTTATTCATATGGGTTTTGGCATATTTGATGCTCAGCTATGTTCATCTATTCTGAATCTGTTGGTTCAGAAAGTTTGCATCCTGTTCTTGTAACTTTAGGAAATGTCTTATTTAAAACCATTCTGCGAAGGCATCCTATATTTTTTATAGAATGCATAACTAGGCGGTTCATCCCAAAAATGTTGTTCTTTGAGTTAAAGCTATATCCTCAAATTCAATTCCTAATCTCATTTTCAGATCTTACTTTTTGGATTGAGTGACTCAAAAAAACAGAGCTTTCATGATGTAAACTCTTGTTTTCTTATTCTGTTGCATTGTTCCTTGTTATTGATAATGAATGATTAATGCTTCTGTATGCCAAGACTGCCCTTAGTTTGTTGGTAGATTATGTCAAGCATTATGCTATACCTTGACGTGTAAGCATAGTAGTTAACATAGCCTACTGCCTTGGGCTTCAATGATTGACCTATAGAATAACAATAGTTATAAGGTATATTGTTATGATCAATGTAAAGTTATGTTCAATCTCTATGAATGTATTTCATCTAGTTGGTGTTGAATACTTTGTTTTCTTTTTTTTTTCTTTTGCTTAACTAATGAAATTTTGAATATTAGGTTGCCATTTCATGGGATTATCAAGGAACAGCAGTAATCACAATGCCAAATTTGAAAATGTAACATGTAGAGAATGTGGACTAAGAGCATTGGTGTTAGTATCTAGGCCGACCAAGAACCCAGGAAGATTCTATTATGGATGTAAGCATCATGGCTGGTTAAAGTGGGTGAACGACGTGACTATGTTTGATGAAGATAGCAATAATATCTGTTTTAGGAGTTTGGCAAGAGTAGAGACAATACAGTCAAGGTTAGGGAGTCAACAAATTTCTGATCGTGGTCATAATCTGGGAAATTGGAATGGTTCGAGAATTGTCATGGTATTAGTGATTGTGAACTTGATGCTTTTGGCTATGTATCTGATTTGTTTGTTAGTTCATCTAGTTAAGTAGTGGTTAACTAGTACTAGTATTGTAATGTGATAAAGAAATGTAATTCTAGAAGCACAATCTATTTAATGGTTGTAACTGAATTTTTAGTTATGTATCTGATTTTTTGGCTATGTATCAATTAATGATATCTGAATTTTTGGCTATCTATCTGAATGGTATCATCCAGAATGAGGAATTCATTTTAGAGCCTCTTGATTATGATATGGAACCAATAGTATGATCAGTTAATTTGATTTTAAATATTTTATTTTAGTTTATAAAGATAGTCTGATTGTTGCTTCTGTTGTTATAAAGTTAGTCTGATTGCTAGAAATGAGCACTAAAATTTTTTCACATACTAATGTGTTTCCATGCTATAGATGATGGCATTATACATACATCAGAATAATTTCTTCTAGCATAGTATATATGACTAGTCAGTAGTTACATTCTCTAAAACTTTCATCAAATTTTTATAGCGCTGACCGCTCCCAGTTAAAAACATTCTTGGAAGGTCAGTTCTGCGCTACTGGCCCCCTTCAAAAATTTCAGAAACCATCAACGAGCGCACCAAATGCAGCCTATAGTGTGGCTCAGTTATCTCTAGAAGACATTCATTTGTTATTCAGAATGATAGAATTAACAATGCAGTCTATGCATCATTCTGAAATTGCAGGAGTAAAACTACGGTTCTTTGGATGACTAAAGTGGATGTAGAATTGTATTGTAAATAGCATCATCATGTACATCTAGAACGGTTCCCTGTTTTTTGTGTGCGCTTTTGTCTATCCTGAGCTTATTTATGGGTAGGAAAAAGACCGGAACTGCTAGTAGTTAAAAAAAAATTATAGAGCCTCAAATATGGTGGCGTCACTGGCGTGATCATGCACTGAAGGGAAGTTCATGCACTGAATGGATGGGAAACATATTCATCTTGCATTAGAACTGCATTATTGAATACAAGAAAATTAGAGAGCATTAACAACTCAATCGTTTACGAGCAATACAATATGTTTACAAGCAATACGTATAAAGAAGGCACTAACAACTCAATCGTTTACTGGCAATATAATATGTTTACAAGCAATATGTATAAAGAAGGCACTAACAACTCAATCGTTTACAGGCAATACAATTTATTTACAAGCAATCCGTATAAAGAAGACACTAACAGCTAGTAGATAAGCCGATCGATTTCGAAGCTCCCCGACAATGCTGATGCGCGCAATATCTGTAGCCATGGAGCCTTGCTTTCCATATCTAGCGACACCAGATATGGTGATTGAATTTGCCTGCAATCGTTTGGAACAACCAACAAATACATCAACTACAAATGAATGGGAAAGAAGCATAAATCCAGAAGACCCTTTAATCCTTTAATTCACATCCAAATGAATGGGATAGAATAAAATGTGTTCAAGCATTTCATATTGGAAACAAACTAGCATTTTAACAAGCATCATAACAGTGAGAAAGATTTACCACATGCAATGAAATATAAACTTCAAAAATGCTTCTGAACTAAAAAAAATCAAAGCTGAGAAACTAAAGAAAATTGAAAATCAAGAGCATGAGGAAGGTACTTTTGTAGATGTTCTCGAGTCAAATCAGTTGCTGCTTTTTTCCTTTTTGAAACGTACTTGGGACCTTTTCTTAATTTGTAACCCTTCCAAGTCATGTAAGAAGAACAAAAATCAAGTGAAAAACTATACAATTAGACAAAATGGCAGAATTAGATCTACCAAAAATATAACTATGTGGAAGCACAAAGATAAAGGCGACCACATAGAGTATACAAACAAGGACATAGTCAACAAGCTTAGGATTCTCCATCTGCCTAATAGGATTCTGAAAGACGATATAAAATCAAATTGAGATTGTTTCAGTGTACTTCCTGATATGCCTAATCTATCAAAGTCATATTCATTGCTAAGAAGACACCCAAAGCAAAATCTTTAACAAGCAATAGTAGTCATTGCTTCCCAGCTCTTCTTTCCAAGGAACATTAGCAAAGGTTTACATGAGAAAAATAGAAGTATAGAACCCGTATGTAAATGGAACCATTTATGGCGATATCACCATCAATTCAAGAAATTATAATTCTTTAGTAGTAGTAGTATTCTCAGCAACTAACAAGAACCTAGGTATATATTTTTCTCCTCGCACTTGAAGCCTCAACCTTTTCTAGAGGAATAGGAAGTAAAAGCAATCAACAAGGAAATATTTCTTACCTAGGAAGTAAAAGCCTCGACCTAGGAGGAAGGAGGGTTGCGAATCGTTGATTGAGCAGCAAAACAAAGGAGAAAAAGAGGCATCATCGGGAGAAAAATCGCAGCAAAGGAAGGGACTTTACCTTGCCTTTGCTCGTTAGATTTAGGTCGCCCCTTCTCTTCGGCTGCGGTGTGGGAGGAAGGAGGAAAGGGCTGAGCGCGACGTTGGGAGGAAGGAAGAGATCTGTTAGGGCTTGCGTTTCCTCTGCTTCGAAGTGGAAAAGGACTGCTCCTTCCTTTCTCTTCGGCTGCCGGTGTGGGAGGAAGGAGGAAAGGGCTGGGCGCGGCGCTGGGAGGAAGGAAGAGATCTGTTAGGGCTTGCGTTTCCTCTGCTTCAAAGTGGAAAAGAACTGCTCCTTCCTTTCTCTTCGCCTGCGGTGTGGGAGGAAGGAGGAAAGGGCTGGGCGCGGCGCTGGGAGGAAGGAAGAGACTGCTTCGAAGTGGAAAAGAATGGCGCTTATGCGTTTTTCGCTCGGAGAGAGAAATCCAGGCTGGAGCTATACACGTCGGCGCTACCTGTGTCGCTATTCACTTTCGCTATATCAATTCGCTGAGAGGATCATTTCTCATATAATTAATATTACATTACAGGTTGGATTCCTTTGTTTGGAATAACTTCAAAATTATAATGTAATAGAATCTCGATTACAAAAGAGGTTGATGATTTGTAATCTGGATTACAAAACAAAACCGATGTAATCCGATTACATTACGGCTTGTTAAGTTGTCGGCTAGGCAGCGGCGGTCGCCAGTCGTCGGGCAGCCGACGATCGGCGACCCGCCGGCCGGCGACCGGCGATCGACCTGCCGACGATCGGCGACCGGCCGGTCGACCGACCTGCCGACGACCGACCGGATGGCGGCCAGCCGGCTGGTCGCCGGTCGCCTCCGGTCGTCGGCCGGCCGCCGGTAGGCCTGCCGGTCGCCGTCGGCCGCCCGTCGTCACCAACTATGATTGTCGATCGTCGACTGTTAATCTTTGATTACATTACTGGATGTATTATCTTTCACCAAACGCAGTCAATGGTTATTAAAGATTATATACAAATCGTTACTAAAATATAATCTTGATATATTACATTATATTATATTATAAACTTGAATATATTATTTTAGTACGTAGTCATATTGTATAGTTTTTTTTTAAGAATCATGGAAATTTGCTATATCAATTGGAATAAATTCGAAAAACTACCCACGCACGGGAGAAATTGAACCTGACATCTCAGCCACTTATGGCCTTCGCCAACCATCAAACTACACCTCATTGGTATCCTTATTTTATAGTAATTTGAATCTCATTGTTACACCTTTTCTTTATTATTTTATTTGAGTTGACATTTTCGATGATAAAAAATAAAATCGTCATCTTAATCATAACGACCCCTTCGGAATGGTCCCACACATTCGAAAATAGATAAATAATGAGACTTATTTAGCATGAGTGAAGCAGTCTTTTTGAAATTGAACCTTATAGTTAATCGTCTCGGTAATGTTTCCATTTTATCGGATGTCTCCGAAGAGACAATGGCCTTCAAGTCAAATAATATGCATTAGTTGATCGATTCATTATCAATCAATTGATTAGTTGATTGTTCTCTCCTTAGTCATTAATTGTCTAACTCAACATTAGTCGACTGAACTATTTAAATCATAAATCTCAAATAAACTATTTCTATGGTTCGACATTCAAAATAATTTACTAAAATTCAACACATTTGGCATGACCAACATGAGATCGAGTCACCCCAGGGGCTATGGTATAGTGGTAGGGTGAATAATCACTATCTCAGGTATCCAGAGTTCGATCCTCATTTCCTCCAAATGGGACGCGAACCCTGGAATGTTGGGTTTCTAAATCGCCCACCGCGAACGCTTTCCGATTTATCCTGGTGGCCGGTGGAAAATTTTCACTTTCCGATTTATTTTGGTAGCCGGTGAAAAATTTTTATGGAACCAGATCGATTACCTTATATTCGTCTACTACCTGGTCTAATATTTTTAATTAAGATTGAGTCAATTTAGGTCGGATTCTACCCTCATCTCATGACTATAGATTACTCTCTCTATTCCCATAGTCTTGTCATGCCTTAAAGTATTCTCCGACCAATTATTGATCCATTGAACACGCACCAAACCCTTTGCTCGCTCCTCATGTCACCGGTCACGTTTTCACTTACATAACCCACATCTTCGGCTCAATCGCATTTTGATGCTTCCTCATCCTATGGTCACTCAGAAATCCATGTCATGATCAAGACATTGAGTCATCAGCGCCTTGTCAGCCTATCCCAAAGTCAACACAAAGAAAATAAATTAGATGAACTACTAGTCCGGATTATCGGATAGTAACTACTAACTAACGCATAAAGGAGAATAAGCACCTGACTTTGTCAAAATTTAATCCTAGACCTCTAGTGATAACGACTTATGCGTTAGTCATCAGTTCATTTAGACATTGAGCCATCAAACTCTTATACTCATGTTAAATCTCCATATGTCTTAATCAAATCCTACGTCATTTATATCAAATACAATAATAATCTCAACTTAAACTCTTCGCCTAAGCTATCTAAACAATATGATCACAAAATGATTGATTGCACCAACAATGACTCATCTAGACTATCTGACTCAAGTTGTTCATCTGACTAGCTCACAAGAGTCATCCAAACCACATGTCACACTCAATTTGCTAGGATTGATGAGAATGTCTACCCCTAAAAATTAATAATAAATAAATTAATATTTTTTTCCACCGTGTATTCATTCTGAAGATTAACGGTTAGATCTTATAAAAATTAAGATAATCTAGAATCATTTATATCTATCTAGACTGTCTACTTTTTCAAGCCTAGAGGGAAAATCCTTAAAATTAAATCTTGTCTTTAAAATTTATGAGATCCTTTAAACTCTGACCACCAACCCGAGTATAAAAATTAATTTGGATGTCACTAAGATGATTCTCTCTCTCCCAATGTCTTTATCAATTCGTTTCATGTTTCATTTCAGGGCTAGTATAGAAAAAGTAAATTAGGCAGATTATTAGCTCAAATAATATGGCTAGCACATGGGAACAATATATTAGTTTTGTTAAAATTAATTTGATTTTCAAATCTCAAAATAATAATATCCAACGCCATAGTCATAAGACGTAAAAAAATAAAAATGTTCTCTAACCTTAAGGAGTATCACCATCAAACATTTATATTTGTTTTTTCTCAATTCACTTATTAATTATCAAGAGATACACTGATCGATCGTCTATTAATGAACAGAAATCTATATATTTTGCTGCTCACTTTCTCCATTTGGTCTTCTTTCAGTGACATGCATGCTCTCCTACGGGACGCTGGGACTGTACTCGCCGGCGGAGCTCGGCTCCCCGTCGCAGTCCCTATTTGAGGGGAGCACGACCAGGATCCGGCGGCAAGAGGGGCAGGACTGGTGGGACCCCAGCCACATGTCGACGCACACGGCGTGGAAGCCGTGGCCGCACTGCGGGAGCACCCTCACCCGGTCGCCGTCCATGAACTCAGCGAGGCAGATGGCGCAGAGCTCCTCCAGCTTCTTCGCGGAGGCGGCGGCGGAGGAGGAGGAAGAAGAGCCGAACGAGAGCGTGGGCAGCGAGCGGAGGATGCTCTGCGTGATCCCGGGATTGACGGCGGCCGCCCCCGCCGACGGCGCTTGGACGAGCAGGGCGGAGGATTCGGGGGCGGCGACGGCGGGGGATGACCGGAGGAGTGAGGTAAAGCGGGCGACGAGGGCGAGGCCGACGACACAGACGAGGGCGCAGACGAGGGAGGCGATGATCACGATGAGGTCGGTGTCAACGGAGACGGAAGCAGGCGGCTCTGCCCCGGTGAGGTCGCCGGTATACTGGATAATCCTCAACGGAGATGTCATCGAAAGATAAGAAGAAGAAGAAGAAGAAGAAGAACTGAAGAAGAAAGGAGAGTTCAGTTTATTTGTCTTGAAAGGAATTAAGGAATTGCGTAATTAATATAAGACATGCAGTTCGTGGTGCCACAATGTAGTGCAAATGTATTATATTAATAATTAAAGGTTAAGACAAAATGATAATCTTAATATTACCAACTTGTGTTGGAAATTAATTAAGCTTGTAATGCTCCCCTTTGATGGATCAAATCAAGCTCGATTATTATAAGGTGATAATTAAGTCCACGTTCTCAAGTGCATGGGCATTTTTCTTGCAGGGGAATGGCTGCCTGATCAAGAACCGGACTTCCTTTTCTCCAGAACATCCAGTTAAGTCTGAAATTGATTTCTTGATTTTATTTTTGTTTTCTCTCACGTAGCATGAAGTTAAAGCAGCTAGTTCGTGCTATTAATCTATGGTTTTGGAAGAAGAAACAAAATGCCAAAATGAAATCTTTCATTTTAAAACTTCATTCTTCTTGCATTTATAGATAGCTATCAGCTGATTGTGATGCATGGGTCCTCAGTCTCCAGCTTTAATTCTTGGTGTTCGAACTTTCACTCAGAGCAAAAGTGGAAAACTAGTTCAGCAAGGCCCTATCATTTGACTATATATTATTATTATTATTATTATTATTATTATTATTATTATTATTATCTTATTATTTATTTCCCCACTGCCATTTTTTATCAAGCAGGTGTGGATGCATGTATATATGCTGATTAGAGGCACGCAAATTGTTCCTTACACTACAAAAATAACACACTACAAAAATAATCGGCTATAGTGACGGACTAAATCCGTCGTTATTCCGTCGCTAAACACAAATAGCGACGGAGTAGCGACGGATTTAGCGCCGTCGCCTGAGATCCCGTCGCAGAGCTATGGTAGCGACGGATAATTTTCACTCCGTCGCTCTCTTAGCGACGGGGCAATTTTCATCTGCGTCGCAAACACAGGAAAACGGGGTGACGTGGCCGGAGAAAATAGTAGCGACGGATAGTCAATGATCCGTCGCAAATCATTTGGATTAACGACGGATATGGTCAAAGTCCGTCGCTAATATATCGTAATAGTGACGGTATTCAGTCAAAATCCGTCGCTAATCAATCGTCATAGCAACGGAAAAGTCAATAATCCGTCGCAAATTGCGACGGATTTTAAAAAATATCCGTCGCTAAACCTGGAAAATTTTGACAGCCAATATCTGTTTCTTCCACTTCCCATATATACATCAATACAATCCAATCAAATATGAAACAATATGAAACAATAATAGATATATCAACATCTAAACATTCACAAGAATCCAAACATTCATTTACAAGTCAATCCAATCCAAACATTAACATTCATATACAAGACAATCCAATTCAATATAAACATTCATTTCCAAATGTATATGTACATTCAAAGATTCAATTTGAATCCAATATTCAATCGAGTATTTAATTTCCAAACGTATACAATCGAAACTTTGATTAGTGACTAAACGTATACAATCCAAAGTTTCGAATGGTTAATCCAATACAAATGTTTCAAAAGAAAGCTATATCGAATGTATATCAAATGCATCCAAACGTCAAAGTAAAAAAAAACTTTATACATCAAAAAGGAGAGAATCATAACGTACATGATTATCAGAGTCAATAATAGATGGAAAGAAAAATTATTCCTGCATAATAGAAGATAAAACAATTAGAAAACAATCCAATACAGAAATAAATCTAAATTGATAACAATAAGAAATAACAAATAAAGTAAGCATATGTAATATAAGATAACTCGATCTAATAGAAGAAAAATAACAAATAGAAGATAACTCTAATAATATTAAATATGTAAATGAAAACTACCAAATACGAAAGAATAAAGGAATAATATCGAATATTCATACCTTTCAAGCAAGAAATCTGAACTCAACTCTGATAATGTAGAATCTGTAAGCATAAATGGAGTAATAAGAAAATAAGTTATTATGGATATAATAACTTAATACATTGTTACTAAAAAAAATTGGGGGAAAAAATGATCATACCACTATAATATCTCTACTCCTCTGTGAGATGCTCAGGATCCTGTGTCTCCTGAGACTCAAAACGATGGGCGGGAGCGGGAGCGACTGACATCTGTGTATCCGGAGCGTCAAAACGAGGGGCGGGAAGTGCTGACATCTGTGTCATCGGCGATAGAGTCGCTGCAAAAGCTCGCATGTGACGTAATATCTCGTCAGTGTGTGCCTGGTGAGCCCGCAACTCTCTCAACTCAGCATCCCTCGCTGCTTCCCTTTGAGCCCACTCTGCGCTCGTCTTAGCCCATTCTGCGTCCCTCCCGGCACACGTCTCCTCTATCGACGTGAGTCGAGTTCGCAGGGCTTCATTTTCCTCCCGCAAATGTCGAACCTCACTAGAGGTAGAGGAGGAGGATGCTGGACGACCCCTAACCCCTGGAGCTCTCATCTGATCATATGTAACCTTTGCCTGAGAGCCCAGGCCGTATAAGGCGGTCTTCCTCTTCCCACCGACGACATCAAAATAAATCCGATTCACATCGTCGGTCGAAAGAGGCTGTGCATCCTCCCCCTCTGCTGCAGGCTGAGACGCCTGTGCCTCAGCAACTCTAGTGGTCATTGATTCCTGTGAATAAAAATTTAATTAGTCTATATAAAATGTCTGGGCCAAGTAAAATATAATTAATATACTTACATTGATAGATAGGGAGCGACGATCGACAAAAGACCCATCTTTTTTCTTGTGGGTCTTGCTGAATAACTCCCAACTAGTGGGAGGTCTCTGTAGCTCAGCAGCCTGTATACACAAAATATAATGTTTAAATATATCCACAAAAACATACTAAATGCCTTTAATAACCAAAATAAAAAGTACTTACCAAATCACTGGCATGCTGGATAATGGAACGGGATCCAGCAGTGTGCTTCATCGATCCCGTGCTGGGCCCAGCAACCTCTGAATGCGATTGCCTCGAGCAATCGCAGAATTCTCTTTCCAGTGCTGGGCATCCCAGACAGCTCGCCATGCTGCCCAAATCGGCTCAGGGACCTCTGTAGGCCTATCAGCCTTCTTTCTCCATTTATAGAGCATGTCCATGTACAATTTGGAGCAGTAGGCATTCCAGGTCTTCTTAAATTGTTCCTCCGCACCCTCCTCCCAGGTGTACCTTTTCTGTATTAAAAAAATTTATATGGTTAGTATGAAAAAAAGTTATAATATCAAATTAAATATACATGTAAAATACTTACTAAAAACTCTCCATAATAGAATGATTTCAAATCATTCTCAATATGACCCCATGTCGTCGTAGGTGACAGTCTTTCTTTAAATTTTTTTAGATATATAAGATGAGACCTGATGCCCATCTGGCATGAAACTGTAGGAAAAAATAAAATATATTAGCTAATTCTGTAAGAAAATAGATACGAAGAATAGGTATACCTGTCACCGGCGACTGTAAGTATAATCCGCTGATCTCGGGGTGCAGCCATGGTACCTGATTAGACAAAAAGTTTAGGTAAATAAGCAGAATAGGTAAAACATGCAAATGAGACATATTAGAGACAAATGGAAACGTGCACTAATGAAGAAATGTTCAATACAAGCAGAATGATCTAAATAAAGCTAGCAAATGGATAATCAAGCATCGTATAAACATGTTCAATACAAGTAGCATGATCTAAATTAACAACTCATCTTAATACAAACTCTGATTAGTTAATATTGTTCAATACATCTAACTCATCCTAATCTGATGGAACTAAATTAACATTCAAGTTTTCATCGCTTGAATCCGTTGATACATTGACCTCCTCACTGCTAGATATTTCACCATCATCAATTTTCTCGTCAGAGACATTCTCATCTATAAGTAATTATGATACTGATTGTATTTCTGAATCAACTGAGTTGATTATAACTTCTTCATTTTGATAAGCATCGGAGTTTTGGGTAGTGATCGTATTTGACATTTCAATTGTTGACCCAGGCTTCATTTGACATACAACAAGCCATTCACTAGGGTGTCTTCTCTTAGTTGGGTACTCCAAATAAAATACTTGACCAGCTTACACTGCAAATATGAAAGGTTCGAACTTGTTGAATCTTTTGCTTGAATTAACCTCAACCAAATTGTATAACCGATGTTTCCTTGTGCCCGTCCTTGGTGTTGGATCATACCAAGAACACCTGAATAGTACACATCTTTTGAAAGGCAACGCTGGGTATTCAACTTCGATAATTTCCTCTAGCTTGCCATAATAGTCAAATTCATTATCATTATTGTTTGTTGATCCTTTGACACTGATGCCAGAATTATACGTTAGCATCCCTGAATCACGTTGCCTCACATGAAATCTGTATCCATTCACGTAATAACCCGAGTAGACTGTGACAGTACGAAGAGGTCCAAATGCGAGATTTTTAATTCTGTCGTCTTCTACATTTGCAATTCTGTCATCATTGACCTATAATAGTGTTGGGTGAACTTATTAGATTAATAAGTAATCAAGAATTGTTAAAAAAAATTGCATATTAACTCACTTACATATATTTGAAACCAAAATGCAAATTCTTCTTCTATCTTTTGATCTACCTCATTTGCACTTATCGATGGATTTTGAATGTACAACTGTTCTTGGTATAACCTGAGATATAAGTTCATTTGATATCATACTAGAAATTTGATTATATCAATTGATATTAATTTCATTACAACATGAGATAATACCTTAGGTATGGTTTGACATCTTCACAGTTTAAGAGGATATATGTCCTGGCGGCATGATATTCTCTGTCATTTAACCGTCTAGATAGAGTTGAACCCATTGCTCTTCCAGGATACTTGAAGATAGAAAGAATGTCTGGGTCAACTGATGGAATGTCATCTTGATTGCGTGGACACTTTCGATGTCTGGTTTTCACATTTTCAGCAAAGTAATAGGAGCAAAATGAACTTGCTTCTTCAACCAGATATGCATTACATATTGATCCCTCAACTCTTGCTTTATTACGCACATTATTCTTTAATTTTCTAAGAAACCTTTCAAAGGGATACATCCATCTGTATTGTACAGGACCACCAACCTGTGCCTCACTAGGTAAATGAATAGGCAAATGCTCCATTGAATCAAAAAAGCTTGGTGGAAATATTCGCTCAAGCTTACATAGTATTAAAGGAATCTCTGTCTGAAGGCGTAACATATCTGCTCCCGTAACAACTCTGGAAGTCAGATTTTTGAAAAAAAGGCTTAATTCTGTAAGTGCTTGCCAAACATTATTTGGAAGTAATTCTTGGAAAGCTATTGGAATTAATCTTTGCATGAACACATGACAATCATGACTCTTCATTCCAACCATTTTAGATCTATTGGTATCCACACAACGAGACATATTAGAGGCATATCCATCTGGGAATTTTATGTTTTTCAACCAAGAACATAATGCTTGCTTACTTTCTTTGTCCAATGTATAACAAGCCTTGGGATATTTACCAGTTGTTTCATTCTGATGCAACTCAGGCCTGCTAACTAATTGTTTCAATTCTTCACGAGATTTTGTTGTATCTTTTGTTTTCCCATGCACATTTAAGACAGTATTAATGATGTTATCAAAGAAATTTTTCTCAATATGCATCACATCCAAATTATGACGAATGAGTAAATATTTCCAATATGGAAGCTCCCAAAAAATACTTCTTTTCCTCCAACCACATTTGTTGACTCTAACAATATACTTGTTGATATCATCTGATCCATCCTGATATACTGGTAGAAATCCATAACTATCAATTTCATTTAACACTTCTTCGCCTAACATCCCAAATGGAGGTAGCTTCCTAACTACTTCATTCTTTTTGAAATATTTCTTATTTCTTCTGAACGGATGATCAAGAGGTAAAAATTTCCGATGATTATCAAACCATGAAATCTTGCCACTGCATGGCAAAGAAAATGCATCTGACTGACTCATACAATGTGGACATGCTAACTTTCCAGCTGTGCTCCATCCTAATAACATTGAGTAAGCAGGAGAATCACTAATAGTCCATAACAATGCTGCATGCATTAAAAAGTTTGACTTTGTAGCAATGTCATACGTCTCTGAACCTATATTCCATAAATAATTCAGCTCAGCAATCAAAGGTTGCAAAAAAATATCTATGTGCCCTTTTGGATTTTGAGGACCTGGAATTAAAACAGTAAGAAACATGAATTCATCTTTCATGCACATCCATGGTGGTAAGTTGTATGGTGTTAAGATAACAGGCCACGATGAATATTGTTGTCCATAACTTCCAAATGGCTGAAATCCATCTGCAGAAAGTCCAAGTCTGACATTACGTAGTTCCATAGCAAAGGAAGAAAATGTTGAATCTAAATGTTTCCATGCAGGGGAATCACAAGGATGGCACATAATGTCTCCATCATGTCTATGGTTTTGATGCCAAATCATATGACTTGCTGTTGCTGCTGATGCATACAAACGTTGGAGTCTAGCAGTCAAAGGAAAATAATACATGACTTTGTAAGGAATATTTTTTTTCTTCTTCTGATTTACCGTGTGAACACCATGCTTGTAACGGGGATGGTTGCAGATTTTGCATTCCATCAATTCACTATCTTGGTTCCAAAAGATCATGCAATTATTGACACAATAATGTATCTTCTCAACTGGCAAACCCAAGTCTCTGATTAGTTTTTTAGTGTTGTAGAAACTATCAGTCATGCAGTTATCAGTTGGAAGCAACTCTGACATAAGTTGACATATGTCATCATAACATCGTTCTGAGAAATGATGTTCTGCCTTCATATTCAATAATCTTGCAGTAGCAGATAATTGAGAATGACCAGAAGGAATACCTTCCCATAATTCTCTTTCACTAGCCTTTAACATGTCATACATTTTCTGAACATCAGAAGTAGGTACTTGTTCTACATTTGGTTGATCAAAAGCATTCATTGCATCGTAAACCATTGATTGCATTGCATCAGCAGGGTTATATGATGTTTCTGGTCCAATTGAGTTTGATGATGATGCAACGGAAGGTCCACCAAATTCATATACATACGGCTCTCCATGACAATACCAGTTATAATAATCTGGAACAAACCCATACCTGCCGATATGAGTTTTCACTGTATCTTCATCACGGAAAGCTGTATTTCTACATTTGCGTTGATTACATGGACACTTCAACTCTGTGCCATTCAAACACTCAGGATGACACTTTGCAAAGTTAACAAATTCTTCCACTCCAGCAAAAAATTCGTCACGGATAAATCTATTGTCTAACCTATTATACATCCATGCCTTGTTCGGATACATTGTATCTGAATTCAGATAAGACAATTTAATCAAACCACACATATTAAAATGTAAAACAATTAAACTAAATTGAATAAAATAGGTTAGACAAACAAAATGTAATCTAAAACAAATCAAACAAGATCTAATTAATAAAACTAGTAATGAAAACATTTTTCAAAATAATTACACTAATCAAACAATTAATTATCTTAATAATCAAATTAATCAAATAATTAAACTAAATTAAATAAAATATTTGATCAATTAATTACACATTTAATGGTTTAACAAAGAAACTTATTATCTAAAATATTTAAATGATAATTAACTAATTAATTAACTGAATTCAATTAAATAATCTAATTGAATTAATTAATTCTAATTAATTCAATTAATTAATTAATTTTTTTCTTTTTTCAATCATCCCACAGCAGGGGACGGCGGCCGGCCGCAGGCCTGTCGACCGGCAGCAACAGGCGCCGCCCGACCGCACTGGGCCGCGACCACCAGCAGGCGGCGCGAAACCGCGGGAGGACGCGCGCGGCCGCCGGAGACCGCGTGCGCCCGTGCCAAGAGGGGTGGCTGGCCGGAGAAGACAACGTCGGCGCGTGATCACAAAAAAACGATAATATACGGCAAATGAAGCTAACTCGCGTACCTGGGATCGGAGGAGAGTTCGCCGGAGGAGAATCGCCGGAGGAGTCGGTCGCTAGGGTTTGCGTGGCCGCGGGGGAAGGGGGGCGTCGCCCTTTTTTAAGTAATTTTGCGACGGACTAACTTGTCCGTCGCACAATTAGCGACGGATTGACCAATCCGTCGCTGAATTGAGGGGTTTGACTCGTCGTCTATCATTAGCGACGGAAGATTTAAAAATATCCGTCGCAATAGCGACGGACTTTGACCATGTCCGTCGCTATAATTAGGGGTTTGACTTGCCACGCAACTTTGGCGACGGATACTATATATCCGTCGCCATTTGCGACAGACAATTATAATTGTCCGTCGCAAAACCTTATTATTTTTGTAGTGATATATTAGCAGTATGATAAAGTTCAGAAAGCTACTCTTTGTTAGCATTTACTCCACAAAAATGATTCAGAAGATACTCCAGACTGTTCCTTTCCAATTGCAATACCCTTGATGCCTGTATAAAGAAAAATAGATAATACCAAGTTTCTGAGAACAAGAACTCAATGTACTTAAACATGAGCATATCTAAACTGCAAGCAAGACAATCACGAAAAAAGAATTGCAGAACCCTGGCTAATTTACTACCCTACCACATTGAGTATGTCACATTATTGGCGTCACCATTGTTGGAGATTTTGGATCCTATATATACCACTATACAATCATACCAAGTAGCCCTTTAGCTGACTAGGGTAATTAGATCTTCAATTGCAATGGATAACAGAATATTTGGTTGAAAATCGTACACATTTCTAACAATTAAAATGTTGAAAATTTTTCCGAAATAGCCAAATGATATCACGATCAGCCCCATGCATTATCTAGAGTAGAAGGTAAACATAATAAATAAATTAAGCGCTAAATTTCACTCAGTTTTGAAAGAAAATATAAACTAGTAAACTACCTTTCTTTTGGAATGATCTTTAAAATCTTCTCTCAGGTGTGGTCCAATATGTATTCTTAACTTGAGGGTGTCAATCACAAAATCTTTAGCTCTTGTAGATATTTGCATCAAACAGGTTAGCCCTGGAATGACCGGTACTGGTTGTGTTCCAAATCCACCTGGAACGGAAAATTTTAACCATCAAACACATTCAAAACCAGTAATAAATTTTAGTTTTTAAATGAACATATTTTCCGATCCTTTGTATCAATATATTTCCTTGAAAATATGAGATGAGCCAATATAATGAGTGTATGATTTTGCCAATAAACTTGCATTCAAAGTAGAAGAAACGAACAATCTTCACATTTTATACCTTGACAGCTAAGTAGAATAGGGTTCTGCAATAAATTTTTCTGAGTAATTATTTTCACAAATTTGGAAAACATTAACAATACAAAGTTATTATGCTGGGTCTCCTCAAAGCAAAGATAAAAAGTCTAGCTTCAATTTCTCAAACACCAACTAGCTAGTTATTCCACAGGTTATTTTCACAATAAAAAAGCTAGTGTGAATCAAGAACAATATTCCAGTAGTATGGTCACTTCAGAGCTAACATAAGTAGTTGTGCTCAACTGTTCAAATACTACCTACAGCCAGGGGAAGTAAGTTTGAGATTTATCTTTGTTTTTCTATGTAGCATATAGTAGTTCCTGAACAACATGAGATAAAATCCACAGTTATCATTGGTATGGCTGACTCAAAGCCAGCAGACGAATTTATTTAGTGACCGTTGCATACTAAGTTAATCAATAATCAGATAAAATATAGAATAACTACTATTTTTAAACATGGTGACAATTAGAGCACATGAACCACCAAAGAATATTTTAATGTGTTCGGCCTCTACGAGTAAAGAGAAAAATACAATACTAAGTCCATGGAAAACTCTAGAAGGCACTAACCACAAATTCATCTACACCCTGCAACTTAGCAGCTATCATTTTTAAGTCATTCATGATAGAACTTGAGTTTTCTCCTAGCCACATAAATTCTAGAAACAAAATAAAAACTCGAAAGAGTAAACACAAGACATATGAGTATGAATCTATTATTTCTTCGAATCATGACATAACAAGAATAAAATATATAAACCGAAAGACAAGGAACCTGATTGGAGAGTCATCGTCCTTGTCGTAGCGTCGTCAGCTTGATCCCTGTGGAAGAAGATGCAGCGGAATGAAGAAGGAGGATCTTCCAAGGGGCTTAGGGTTGACGGCACCGTAAAAATTTTTGTCAATGGGGAACAAGAAACTAGGTCAAGATGGATTTCCTAAACCCTTGGGGGCCTCCCCTTTATATAGGAATACAATATGCTATCAACCCATAGATAATAACAGATTGGCCTAAAGGGTTCTATGCATTGAACCCACATCCAATAATCCGAAATCTAATAAACATAAGTTAGATCACTTTAAGGGATCAAATTGTATTCACATATGCAACTTACAAATAAGTCCACCTAATAGGGAAAATAATATCCAACAATTCACGCCTTCCACCAGCTTAAATGGAGTACTCTTGAGAGGAAGAGGTTGAATAGGCTCACCTTCACACTTTCTATCAACAAAGTCCACAACAGAACTTTTCTTGTTTATTTAAGAAAAATATAATATAATTGCATAAAAAAGAAACTGAAACACTGTGGTAAACAAGAAGTATTTATGCAAGTATTTACTATAACCAAAAAACAATTATATCAAGGGATCAAGTTTTTGAGAACTTGAGTACGCCTAATACACAAAATTTAGTTGACAATTTGAATGTCCATATGAATGAGAAGAGACGGAGAGGTTCCCAACCCTCTTCCACTATCCCTTTACTTTTCCCAACCTAAGTAAACTTTTACCCTTCTCCCCACCCTTTACCTTCTTTCCTTTTCCTCCCCCTTTCAGTGGAACAAATAGACTCGGATTCTAATAAAACTCAACCCTAACATACAACAAAAAAGAGGTTGGAATTATGAGAAACTATCTATTATTAAGCATTTAAGTTAATTCAGTACATGATACTCAAGCCTTTAAACCCAAGCTTATTTCACACTAGTTGAGAGCACCTATTAGACCATTTAAATTTTCTAAAACCATTAGCCAATGCTAAATAAGAAGTCACAACCCTAAGTTTGATTTGCCGTTAAGAGGAACAAACTAGAATGAGCTAGGTCTATAGCACATTAAATATCCTTCTGAAGTTCCAAAAAAAGTTGTAAAGCTAATGAGAACCAAAAGGTGGTACATAAGAAGCACATTAAAAAAAAAATGTGTCAACCATGTCAGGATGCCAATGTTATGGAATAATTTATACGTCTAGTCCATTAGAGACTCGACGAGGTACCCACCTTAAATCTGCAAGTGATGAAAGCTTATTTATGTACCACAATATATTGATGATCTTGGAGCATGTTGAACACCAACAACAACTACTCATTTGACATCAACAAGATAACTAACAGAGCTCACCAACAGAGGCAAGCATACAATGTGCAAATGTCTTTTCATTATTTACCATTTAATATTTTACAGTTCTTTGAGATTTCACAAAATACTGACTTTGGCATCAAAAGTATTACCTCAAGAACACCCAGTAGGGGTATCATAACCTTATGAAATTACTACAGTGCATGACACTTGGCTGATTCGATATCCACACATGCGCGACTTTATTTTTTTGTCAAAGAAGGTAGACGGATTGTGTTGCCTACCATAATTGCACAATCCCAGGATATCATCACTTATACAGCAATACAAATTTACAAAGATTGTTAAAAAAAAGGAAACAATTTTCTGATATCAATCTTGATAATCTCACTTCAAATATAATACCATAGCCAAGAGATAGAACATAGTGAAGAAGGTAGCAGTTTATGAATACATGTTAACCATCTAAATATGAGTAGGGAAATGAACATGGAAAATACAAAACTTTTGATAAACTGACCAGCGGATGAACGAACCCACTTCCATCTGTGCTCGTCTCCAACTATACATGATCAAAGGGTTGATTCTTGTTATTTGCTATTATGTTATACTCATCTTGTGGCCTTGGAATTGTCGGAATTAATGTGAAATGGCACTTTCGAACGTGCTGCTGTTGTCCTCTTGTCCTTCATTGCTGCATTAACTGACGCAGAGCGCGAGGCAGGAAAGGCCTCATTTTTATCGGTAATGCGTGCACCACCATTCTTTTTCTTCTTCTTCCCGTAAACCAACAGAAACCCGCCATCTTCCAGTTCCATTGGCGTAGTTTTCCCACCTGACTCTTCCTCCTTCACCTTCGAACTCTTGAACTCGTCCATAGAGATTGCCACCCGATCGAGCAATTCGTCGTTGAGGCTGGCAAGCCAGTCGTATGTCTCGTCGAGGTCCTTGGGTAGCTTCGGCGGCTTGTTACTCCCCCAGAGATTCTCCGAAACAGCGATGTTGCGCAAGGAAGACTCGGCTTTCTCCTTAAGCTCCTTGACAGGGGCCTTGAACTCATCGAAAATGAAGAGGAAATGGAAGTCCCTACCAGCAGGGATGTTCCGGGAGCAGGCGGAGGCCTTGGTTGCCGCAGCAGCGACGGGGCCGTCAATCAGTGTGCGGAGGCTGTTCGCCTTGTGTTTCAGTGGCGAATCGGCCGCCGGGGGATCTTCGCTCATGATTCGCAGGACTAATGTAGGAGGTGATTAGGGTTTGCCTACCGCCATGGACGTGATCGAGGGGTTGTGCATCGGTGGACGGAGATTTTAAAGCGGAGCAGGGGAAGACACGATCGTGGCTTCGAGTCTGGCGGTGCTTGGACTTGAGCATCGTAATTATATTGGTATAATATAATAAAATTATTTTAATTAATAAGCACAAATATATGAAAATATGTTTTCTAAAATAATTTAACATCTAAAAATTAGAAATAAAAAATTCACGAATTATATAAATATAAGAATTAAGATTTTTTTAAAAAATGGAAAGAATAAATGTAAATGCATTGGGAAGATTTTTTTCTTGAGAATATGCGCGTAACAATTTTGTTATCCTCTGACCAATCGATAATGGTAGGATGCAAATGAGTCAAATTGACTCAAGCTTTGTAGTGTTCAAGTTTGTTTGATAAGATAATCGAACAAAGTCGAGCCTAGTCTAAAATGAACTAAACCATTGAAATGAGTATTCAAGTTTAACTTGATTCATTTTTTATGAGATTGAGTGTGATTCAAGCTTTGCTTGTGTTATTGAGCTTTCAATCAAGTTTGTTCGATTATTTAAAATTTTACCTTTTAAATTTTCTTATTTGATTATTAAATTTGATAATATAAATTTATTTATTTATTTTTAAATATTTTTTTATTTAGTGTATTAATAAATATTGTTCATCAACCTTATAAATCAAGGTGTTGAACAAATATATTCAAGTTTGTTATTTAGTTTAAAGAGTTATTTAAATTTATTATTTAATTGATCTAATGTATATTGAACGAATATAAATAAATTTTTACTCAATTCAACACTAAATTTATTCACGAATCCTTAATTTATTTATAACCCTACCAGCTAGACACAACGCGAGAATAAGTTTTAAACATCTTAAAAGGTTAATAATGGAGGCGTATTTAAGTAGATAAATAAAATGAGCGATTAAAGTGAAAAAAAGGACCTTGTAAGAGTCTGCGATTAGCTTTAATAAGAAAGACTTAATGAAAATGCAATCAATTAAATAAATACTCACACTTTTTAACAATCCTGTGAGATTTGCCATGTGTTTCCTGTTAGACAAACAGCATTTATAAGTTCCAGTGAGACTCTTTGAATTTAGGGAACGACCTTTATACTATGAATGGATGAAATGAAGGATAAGATAACATATAATATTCAAGAGCAATTAATGTAGCGAGAATAAATAATAAAAATGAGTGAAAAATGAGAGAAATAGTCACTGTAACAAAAAAAAACAATTAGTTTAAATATTTACGACGATATTTTATTTATAGGGGTGTAAATAAGCTAAGCCAGAGGCGTAGCCAGTACTGGGCTTCACTGGGCTCCAGTGCAGCCCAGCAATTTTTAACACTGATATTTTTTTTTATTGTAATTTTTTTTAATGTTGTCCTAGTTTTCTACCTAAACTACCTTCGTTAACTTTTCTTTCCCTTTCACCGCTGCCCTATTTCTTCTCCTTGCTCTTTTTTTCTTGCCATCACCAGTTCACCACGTTATCCTTTCTCGAGCATGAAGCACACATCGAGGCAGTGATCGTCGCCACCTTCAGCAGATGCACCATATCCTTCTCAAACCATCAGTGCTCCTCGCTCGACCCTACCTTTTCATACACCGGTAATCCATCTTCATATGCTTCATTGTATTCATTCTTTAATTTCTTATTGATTGGAATTATAGTCCTAGGAAATGCATATTTTTCTCCGATCTTTTCATCAATTTCGCCCTTATAATTTTTCTCTTTTATTCCTCCCCAAATCAATGGAAATAGGGAGACAATTGGACAAGAAAATGAATTGGGATTGAGTTTTTTGTTTTTTATTTGTTCTGATGATAATATTTTAGCCTAAACTCATAACCAGATCAATTTACATATTTATTCTCTTTTAAGTTTTTTTTTTGTTTTGATTTCAGGTGTTTTAAGTTTCAACATTGCACTAGGTTTTACGAGTAGACAATAAGGCAGTTAGGCTTTTCTTATCTTAAAGTGAAAAATTACAGGTAATTTTGGATTTTGTATGAATTAAATATGATACAAATTGATAATATTTTAGCCTATACTCATAGCCAGGTAATTTTGTATGAATTTTGAACCATATAAAAAGATATTGATATATAAATGTTATATGTTTTTAAAATATTATATATAATTTTATAATCTAGTTCAGCGCTGCTGAAGATCTTGGTTACGCCATTGAGCCAAGCTACTCGTAAACTATTCGGATGTCGGTTTGAAAAAAAAAAATTCATTCGAGTTCACTCGATTAAGTTAATGAGTCAAGTTCAAATTCGACTAAGCTCAAGTTTAATAGTATTTGGTTCGTGAACTTGTGAACATGTTCATTTAGAAACTCGTAAATGTATTTGTTAAGAGGCTCGTAAATATGCACGTTAAAAGACACGTTTATTTTATTATATATATCTATAAAATTAAATATTACATAACTAATAAGTATAATAATATGTTATGAATTATTATAGTTAATTATCATAAATGAGTCAGAAATAAAATCGTTTAATTTTTAAATAAATTTTTATCCAATCAAATTTAAGTCGAGCTCGAGCTATTTGATTTAGGTTTTTTTTATATATAAATCATGAAATAAAATTGATATTTTTGATTGGTTTAATTGTTTTTCCTCAAAACGTTTACCAAGACCACGCATTTTACCGATCCCCAGTATAAAAACTTGAATTTTCATATTGATCCCCCAAAAGATATTCTCACGCAGGATTTTGTCAGGTGTACCCCATCGTCCGGTCGGTTGGGGGTGCGGTTTCTGATAAAGCGCGTAATCTTAACATGCCCAATCCACCGTCGTCAAGAAAGAGCGCATCTGAATCGCAGCCACTCGTCGCGTGCGCACGAGGGGAGCACGTGGGCGGAGTGCCGTGTTGGGTGACCCACGAGTCTATAAGTAGCGGCCGATGCCTCTGCCTCTCATCGCCTAAAGTCTCAAGAAGCCCCGTATTGGGAGCGATCTCTGTCGCGATCCCCTCTCGCGCAATCTCCAGCCTCGGGCACTCGCTAGCGGAAGCGCTATTCCTTTCTCTCCTCCCTCACCGGTTTGATTCTGGTGAGATCTCGTCGCCCTGATTCCCTTCTTCGCCCTTTTGATTCATGAAATAAAGCCCTAGGTCCGCCCGCCGGCCGTTCGTTGGATTTGAAACCCTAGGCTTCGCCCCGCGTAGGATTGTTCTGATTTGTCATTATCCGGTAGATTGCTTAACAGGAGAAAGCGGTTGGTTGTCTATGCAATTGGTTCTTCGAGCCCCTGAATCATGGCTTGGCATATAGGGCAGAACGTACTTGGTTGTCAATAGGAAATCCATGGCTTGACATGTAGGGTAATTCTGTATTTCCCGGGTGTTGATAGCCTGTGGTAGTATAGATCAGGTAATCATTTCTTTTCCTGTGATTGCTTTTACTACTTATGATGGTTAGATAGGTGCTGTAGTCCGAACGAGGGTTTCGTTTGTTTGATCCATTCACAGTAACATCTTTAACAGTATTCGATCAAACTTTGTGTGATGTGGATGCGTCAAGCAACCACGAACAATTGCAATGATCAGAGATGGATTGCTACTTTTGTCTGCTTTATAAGTCCACTCTAAAGGTGCATTTAATGCAAAACAATTGAAGACTTTTTTACATCAATTATCTAGATCAGCATGGTCTTATACATTTGGTGATTGGATTTATCTTGTCTCAACTCCAGATCGTTTGTTTCTCTAAGTAATGCTTTGACCTTTTTATGTAAACAATATAAGACTAGAAACGTCAGTTATTGAGTCACATTATATTTGTTTCTTGGTCCTTAATTTCTGATGAAAATTTGCTGTAGAGTTTTCCCTATAATTCTTAACATTCGCATCATCTAAAACTACACAAGACTAGGATTTTTACTTTTATGTTCAAAAAAATGGCAAGATAGTTATGTCTTTTAAAAATTCACATACTCATTTAAATGTGAGAGTATATTTCTATATTTTGTTCTGATATTTTTGTGTAATTTGCAGAAAGTTTTCAAAGAAGTCAGTTTCAACAAATAATCCTGCAAAAGTGCAAGGATAATTTGGGTGAAGATTTGTGCACGAGACTTTAGTATAGTGTAATCCGATAGCTTTTATGTGTGTACATATGAAATGGGCGGTTCTGGAAGGCTATTATTTGATCTTAATGAACTACCAGAAGAAGAGGTAAATGTGGACGATTCCCCAATCGTGTATCAGCCACAAAAATCTCTTCCAGTTACCAAGTTGAACAGTTCAACTCTTTTTCCATCATCTGAAGCATGTCAAAGGATACAGAATAACCATGCTTTCACACATGCGCCGATTGGTTCTGGTTTTCAGCCTTTTGTCAGAAAAGAAGTGTCAAAGAATCCAAAAGAATTAGAAAAATCAGGAGCTGAATCAAATACAGACCAAGCTTCAACATCTGTGGCTTCAAGTTTTGAAGATGCTAACAAAATTAACATATTGGTCCCGTCAGGTTGTCAGGGTGGCCAGACAGCTGAAAGAGAAGAAGGGGAATGGTCTGACATGGATGTCAATGGAGATGATATTGCTAGCATTTCAAGCAATAAGCAAGAGATACTTGATGATGAAACTACAGAGAAGCAGATAATGAATGAAGAAAGTCGGTCATGTGTTAAGGTTGATGATAGTGGTCATAACAACTCTAGACTTTGGGAATTACCGTTAATGAAGTTGTGAGCCAATTAGAGATCCGAATGAGAATCTCCCTGTCTCAGAGAGCTATGCAACTTACAATGCTAGAATAGACGCCCCTATTGATGGATTTGGGGAATCTTCAATTGTAAAACCAAGAGAAGTTAAAGGAGTTGAAGCAAGTCATGCTCTGAGATTTGCAAGTAATCCTGTTAAGAGGCCAAAAATGATGAGCATAAGGAGGCAATGTTGGGTAAAAAGAGAGCCAGACAAACTGTCTTCATAAATGTGGAGGACGCAAAGCAGGCTAGTTCAATGAAAACAACCCCTAGGAGGCAGACTTCTTTTCCAGCAGCAGTTGTTACCCGAACTGTTAAGGATTCATCTCGTGCTAGTACTCCTGTTATTGAACGAGGCACTGAAAGGCCAAATACTAAAGATCAAAAGCAATCTGACATCATGAGCACCGAAGGTAGTTCAACTTTGGAATCAGGTAACCTAAAAAATGAACCAAATGGGGATGCCATTTCAGGTCCAGGCCGCCCAAAGAAGCTGAACCACAATGAGGTTTTTTCAGAATCATATCCCTCAGTTTCAAGGCAGGGCCCTTCGAAGCTGTCTGTGGACACCAGACAATTCACAAACTCTTCTGTTTCATCTAGGAAGCCTCTTGTTTCTGGACTAGGCAACACAGATCAGAAATTAGGGGTGAAAAAGAATACTTCTTCCAAGAGGCAGAATTTAATCAACCCTCAATACCAAGATACATCTGTAGAACGTCTTCTCAGGGAGGTGACAAGTGACAAATTTTGGCATCATCCAGGTTAGCACATGCTTTACTGATTCTTAGCCCTGACCTTTTTCATCTCATGGCATCCTTTTTTTCTGGAGGAACTTTTATGAGTTGTATTTATGCTACTGTGTTCAGGTCCATTTTCATGTGAAGTATTCATTCAGTCATTATTTTAATTTGGCTGATCAGCAGTATGTTCGTCATCTCAATTTTAGATGTAACTCAGTTAGTACATAGACATACAAAGTTAAGTACTCTAGGCTCCAATATTGCAGTACGCACAATATGCATTCTATTACTGCATGCTAAATAAAGTTTCATATGACATGGCCATATAGATGATTTTTTGGTGTTTCAGTATTCAATCTTATTATGTACTTGAATTCTCCCATAATTTATTTTGTCAAATACTTGTCCCTTTCCAGAAGAGACAGATTTGCAGCGTGTTCCTGGTCAATTTGAGTCCGTTGAAGAATATGTGAGAGTTTTCGAGCCTTTGCTTTTTGAGGAATGCCGAGCACAGCTCAACAGCACCTATGAGGAGCTTCAGGAGAATACACAAGGGATGCACATATAATGGTTCGCATAAAGAATGTTGAGAGAAGAGAGAGAGGTATGCATATGGCAATTTATTCTAGAAATGGCCATGTGTTAAGTTTCTCTATATATTAATGTTGGTTCAAACAATATGTAGATAAATAATCAACATTATTTAGAATGTACTTCTAAGTGATTATGATTTTTTGCATTTCCAATTCCTGTCAACACTATTCTTCTTTCAATGCCTTGTAAAATAATTTTTAATCTTGACATTATATACGACTACATGTGACAAAAGTGACCCATAAGTGAGTCTTTGTTAGGCTAGACTAGTTTGGCGATAATACGGCAAGCGAAATAAATTTAGTATTCATAGGAGTTCTAGAAGTATACTTGTTGATCTAGCATCATACTGTTAGTGTTTTTTCTGGTCTCTGAAATTTGACTTTAAATGAGGAAGCAGTGAATGATGATGTGGTGATTATAGCTAGACTATATTTTGATTTGACCTAGAAGCTCTTTGCTGAATTAAAGATTGAAATTGAAAGTTGATGCCCTTTTTGCAACTTATAGAATGATAGTTTAGTAAAACTTTCTGGTTTTATAAAAATCCAATGTCACACAGATTTCTGTTGTATTCTGATTGAAAGTAGTGTTTGATTACTCGTCTGCTCTCCCTCCTTATTGCTTAATGTGTGCTTACTGCATTTTCTCATGGATGCTTACAAGAATTTTATGGCCATTCTTGCTATAGACCCAAGTTGATGACAGTTGGATCTGTTACCTGGATAACAGAACGGGGTCGATTTTCTCTGGGTACAGAACTTGCCTGGAAGATAGTGTGCCTGTTTTATGCAGGTCAAGCTAGCCTGTAACCTTGAAGTATATGTTCTGCCAAAGAACAATACTTGCTGCTACAGTGTGGCTGAGTAATTTTTCTTCCAGAGTATGTTGAC